>JBBKCR010012858.1:0-12538 GCA_037577295.1 Ladigesia roloffi | reverse complement strand
ATATATATATATATATGTGTGTGTGTGTGTGTGTGTGTGTGTGTGTGTGTGTGTGTGTGTGTGTGTGTGTGTGTGTAAACTTAAGTAAGTATGTGCATGTATGATCATACTGACTCAGTTTAACGGGATGGACCTGTGAGCCTCAGCCTCACGCAACGCCTGGTCCTGCTTCAGTAATGAGGTTCAAGCTGCTTTTTACAATCATGTAAAATCCTGTTGTGAGAAAATTCATTTCATGTCACCAGTTTGTAAAGCAGATTCTTCTCCTGGTTTACCTTAAGCTTAGGTTAGATTATATTATATTAAATCAGATCAGATCAGATAGATTAGATTCAAGTTTGCCACTGAACAAAACAAATAGCATGACAATGAATTATAATTTTATATTTTAACCAGAATTAAAGCCAAGTAGGTTTATTATCATTTCACACAGTGAAATCAAATTACATTCATCCTTACAGGGTGCTTACAGTAAATAATAAAGGATGTTTACAGTGTATAATAAATAAAGGATGTATGCTGTAAATAACAAAAAAGAATGTATACAGTAAATAATAAAGAAAGGATATATACAGTAAATAATAAAGAAGGGATGTATACATAATAAATAATAAATAAAGGTCGTGTACAGTGTGTAATAAATAAAGGATGTTAACAGTGCATAATAAACAAGGGGTGTTTGCACTAAATAATGGGTGTTTACCGTGTATAATAAATAAAATATTTTAGAGTATATAATGAATAAAGTGTGTTTAGAGTATGTAATAAAATAAGGGTGTTTACAGTGTATAATAATGGGTGTTTACAGTTAATAATACATCATGGGTGTCTATAATGTATAATAAATAATGGGTATTTACGGAAAATACTAAAGTATGTTTCCATTCATAATAAATAATTGGTGTTTACAGGGTAAAATAACTAAAGGGAATTGACAGTGTATAATAAATAACGTGTGTTTACAATGTATAATAAATAAAGTGTGTTTACAATTTAAAATAAATTATGGGTGTTTACAGAGGCTGTTGTTTAGTACAAAATGTTCAGAGTATTTATGAACTGTTTTGGAAGTTCACTTTGGTTGTGTACTTGTACATGTTCTGACTGATGAGTCAAAGTGCAAAATAACATTAGCACAAAATTTGATATAAAATATATAAAGTACAATGGATTTGTAAACTGTATTATAAAAGTGGCAAGTGATGGGTTTATACAGAATAGATTTAATGTTCAGGTAGTTTTACAGTGACAGCAGTTGAAAGAGAGAACAATGCCTCAGTTCTAAATTTGTCCTCTAAGTGCCTCGGTACTGAATGTGTCCTGTAAGTGCCTCGATACTGAATGTGTCCTGTAAGTGCCTCGGTACTGAATGTGTCCTGTAAGTGCCTCGGTACTGAATGTGTCCTGTAAGTGCCTCGGTACTGAATGTGTCCTGTATGTGCCTCAGTAATGAATGTGTCCTGTAAGTGCCTCGATACTGAATGTGTCCTGTAAGTGCCTCGGTACTGAATATGTCCTGTAAGTGCCTCGGTACTGAATGTGTCCTGTATGTGCCTCAGTAATGAATGTGTCCTGTAAGTGCCTCAGTACTGAATGCGTCAAGCAAGTGCTTCGGTACTGGATGTGTCCTGTAAGTGCCTCGGTACTGAATGTTTCCAGAAAGTGCATCGGTACTGAATGTGTCCTGTATGTGCTTTAGTACTGAATGTGTCCAGTAAGTGCCTCAGTACTGAATGTGTCCTGTAAATGCCTCGGTACTGGGTGTGTCCTGTAAGCGCCTCAGTACTGAATGTGTCCTGTAAGTGCTTCGGTACTGAATGTGTCCAGTAAGTGCCTCGGTACTGAATTTGTCCAGTAAGTGCATCTGTACTGACTGAATGTGTCCTCTAAGTGCTTCGGTACTGAATGTGTCCATTAACTGCCTCAGTACTGAATGTGTCCTGTAAGTGCTTCGGTACTGGATGTGTCCAGTAAGTGCCTCGGTACTGAATGGGTCCAGTAAGTGCCTCGGTACTGAATTTGTCCAGTAAGTGCATCTGTACTGAATGTGGCGATTAAGTGCTTCGGTATTGAATGTGCCCATTAAGTGCTTCGGTAGTGAAATTGTCCAGTAAGTGCTTCGGTACTGAATGTGATGACAGCTGAAAGATTGCCTGCCTTGCTGCCTCAGGTAAGAAACAGATCCCCAATTAGAAGAGTGGAACTGAGAATACAGAACTGAATGTTGGTAGAGTGGCCCCTAAGTGGCTGTTTTATGACTTCAAAGAACATGTTTTTAGAAATCATTTGCATCTTTTTGTCATTTTAAATCTTCTCGCCTGCCATTGTTAAGAGACATTAAAATGTACTTTCAGCTGATAATAAAATTGAAACTGTGCTCAGTTACATAGATGGCCAAGGCCCACATATAATTGTTCCTGAACCCCCTTTTGGTTCCCCTGCACTGAGCAGCCAAACATTTAAATGTAAATTTCTTATCGCGACATGCGCCAGCTCGAAAAATGGAACTAAAGCTACCTGCATTCTAGGCGGACTACTTAAAGCACTACACATACGCGCTGACACACATGCGTAACAACCCCGCCCACCCCTGGGCACGTAGTTCGCACACTTGTAGTTTATGCCCCCCTAAAAACTCACTGCCCCCCCTCAGCCCCCCGGTAATTTTGGTGTAGAACCGCCACTGCTCAGCTAATATGTAGTGTTACAATCAGAGCAACTGGTGTACAGGACATACGAGTTTCGGAGCTGTGTCTAAGCTAAAGTTTGAGTTTGTGGGATGTGAGACTAAATCTGGGTCCTTGAATTGTGAGTCTGTGTCTAGCCATGAGTCTCTGAGGGGAAATCTCTCTGAAGTCTCAAGAATCTGAGATGAGTCTTGATTTTTTGGACTGAATCTGTGTCAAGTCTCGAGTCTCTGAGGTTTTTAGACTGTACATCTAATTTAAGTCTTAGATCTTGGAGGTGTGAGTCTGAAATGAGTCTTGGGCCTCTTTAGTATGAGTCGGAGTCTTGAGTCCCTAAAGTACTGTGGGCTGTGAATCTTAGAAAAGTCTTGAGCTCCTAATGAGTGAATCAGAGTAAAGTCTTGAGTTCACAATGAGTGAGTCTGAGTAAAATTTGGGGTTACTAATGAGTGAGTCTGAGTAAAGTCTTGGGTTCCAAATGAGTGAGTCTAAGTAGAGTTTTGAGTTCCTAATGAGTGAGTCTGAGTAGAGTTTTGAGTTCCTAATGAGTGAGTCTGAGTAGAGTTTTGAGTTCCTAATGAGTGAGTCTGAGTACACTCTTGAGTCTCTGAACTGTGTGTCTGTGTCGAGTCTGTGTGGTGAGGATGAGGTGAATCTCAAATCTCTTCGATAAGTCTAGAATTGTTTTATTAATCTTGAGCCTCTGAAGTTTGAGTCACCTCTTGAATCTTTGGACTGTGAGTCTCCACCAAGGCGTGAGTCTCTGAGGTCTGAGTCTGATGTATGTTTTGAGAGTCTGAGAAGTTGAGATGTGAGTTTTGACTCTCTGGGGTGTGAGAGATTCTTAGAGTTTCTGGAGCACATGTCTGAAGCTTGAATCGTTGGATTCTGATTCTGAGTCACATTTGAACTTCTCCCGTTTGTTGCTGGCCCTGCAGTTTTGCTGCCCGTGCTCTTTTGGAGAAGAGGCGTTTGGTCGGTTTCTCTCATGCATTGCTTTCCAAACCTTTCGAAAGCTTCCACCGAGCTGAACTCTCACACCGAATTGTCATGAGTCACCTGTTAATGGAAATGAGGAGGGTGGTGGAGGGGGTGGCAGTGGGGGGAGTAAATTATCTTCAACATTGCACCTGGCATTTTGTTTAAGCCATTCATCTTGCAAATGTCTGCGATGAAATAACGGCATTCCAGGTGCTGATTATCGCGGGCAGAGTTTGTCACAGGTTTAATCATGAGAGGGCAGCATTAATCTTCCTCCCTCGGATGCCTCGGGAGGCTCATCCGCGGGTAATGAAGGAATAAGGAGGTGGAGGGCTCTGTGCTGAGTCAGCGGATCACTCCGCGCCTCCCAGCCGCTCCTCTTTAATGAGGAGGTGAGTGACCGGAGCAGACCCCGCGTGGCTCCTCCGCCTGGAGTTTCCCACAGGGCTCGCTGGGGCAGGTGTGAGATGTGACTCAGACGCTGTGTCTACAGAAAAGAAACAACAGGCCCAGAGATGAGAAAACAAAAGAGGAACGTGTGTCCGACTGTTCAGTGATGCAGGCACTGCGGTAGGAGGTTAATCGATGAGGCTCACCTTATTTTATTTCCATCTGCAGACATACACCAGCAAGGCCCAACATTAAACCCACGGCAGGTGAAGAATACTGATGATCTGGTTCCAGTGGCTCCTGTTGGGGGAGTGTCTGGGTCTGTGCTGCTTACATTGTGACTGCCCAGGCACACAGAGACACACAGACTAGAACAATTTAAGTTCAAATTTAAGTCAAATTTCAAAGATCAGAAAAATACTCTGTAGTAAACACACTAGACCAAATGCAAAATCCTGGTAAGTAAATTACTACTTATAAAATATTGGATTGGAGAAGTTCTCTAAACTGAATTTGTTATTGGGCATAAAAGTGGTGGAGGGGGACTGGTCCTCCCTGACTGGTCCCGGCTCGGTTCGACACGGCTCTACTCACTTTTGTTGCTTCTCCGTTACTAAAACCTGGTACCTGGTCCCATTTTTGGTTCCACCTTGGCCGAGGGTCCGAGCGTGTTGAACCAATTCTATATGATGACGCATACAAATTTGAGGTTCCTGATTGGTGGTTGCTGTCGTTGCATCACGATTGTTTTTTCTCAGCAGTCCACTGCCGTGATTCTTTAAGGCTGGTCTGGTAAGAAACTGTATTAAACAGACGCAAACCCAGGATCCATTTATCCATTCTGACAACTGTAACGGTGTCAGGTTTTTTACCTCAGCTCCGCTTGTGCTGCATCATGTTTGGTCGCAAACGCGATCAGTTGTACTAAAAAGAGTAGAACCGAACCGAACAGAGGCAGTACCAGGCAGTGAAGAACCCCTAGTAGAGTCTGATGGCTGGGTGAGAGGTGAAGGAGTTATGGAGACTGAGATCTGGATTCAGTAAAATTGTTGTGGGATGACATCAGTACCATTTAAATAAACCAGACTCCACTTGACTGTTGTATCGGACTCTTGTCCTCAGTCTAGAACCGGTGTTTACCCTCAGAACTCAGAGTGTATCAGTAAACTCTGATTTCAGAAAATATAACCAGTGTAAAACAGTCTAGAACCGGTGTCCTCTGCTGATCTGTGCTGCTCACATTCTAAGTTTAAATGGTTTTAGCACTCAGAACCCCACTTGGTTCTCACACTGTCCTGGAAATGGAGTGTTTTCTCTAACAGTACACTGGTTTGGATAAATGTGACTGATAAATGAATGGAATGTATAAATAATAATATAAACAAACTACACCTAAAAAACAGAACCAAATAACATTACTGAAATTGTTTATCTTTTTACTGCACAGAAAATAAAATACATACATTGAAATTAATTTAAGAATTCTGCAGAAATTCTCTGAACTATACTCTGTACAATATATTTTATGCTTGAAATTTGAAGGAAAACATGAACACAGACTTCTGAAACGACCCCAGTTCTAATCATCACGGTTAATTAAGACCCTGCCTCTCACATTTTGCAGGATCACTGTGAGGACTGTGTCCTGAACGCCGTGAGAGTGTCCTAGACGCCGCGACTGTGTCCTGAACGCCGTGAGACTGACCTGAACTCCGCGAGTGTGTCCTGAACGCTGCGAGAGTGAACTGAATTCCACGAGTGTGTCCTGAATCTTTTTAAGCTTTTAAAATATATGACAACCCTGACAATATATGCTGTCTATAAAATACATTCAAACTCATTAAAGGGCACAAACCCCTGTTTCCCTCATTCTTAAAATGCTCTTGCTTCAACGGACTGAATCTACAAAAACAGAATTCCACCAACTGATACATTGTTCACTCAAAATTCTAAACACTAACTATGCTGCCCTCACGACACGTAACTCTGTGTGGCTAGACAGCTAGGAAACAAAACAACAGAGATCTCCACACAAGGCTTGCTTTTCTTGTTTTTACTGAAGATTTCTTGTAAATGTTTCTTTTTTTTTGTAAAAAGACGTACAAGCGTACACAAGAGCTGTTCTCTCTCTCCCCAAACTAGCTCAGACTCACCGGAGAAATGCCCAAGATAATCATAGTAAGAATACTCACTTCTTCCTGGACCTGCATGCACAACACCATAAAGATCCTTTTTTTTGTCCCACCTGGGTCAGATTTGTAAGCCAACACATTTTAAACATTGTTAGTATGAACTTACCTATACTATCCATCAACTATTTACCGTCTTTGACCAAAGTCATCACACTAACGGTAACGGCTACTTTCTACATGTCTGTCGTCTGTCAGAACTCGTCTCTGTCTTCAAGTAGCCACATATACCATGGACATAAAACGTTTCTTTAAAAAAAGAATAACCAGTGATACATCAGAAGCAGCTGCCAGTAACTTGTCAGACATTTCAGGTCAGTGATATAAACACATCAGTTCAGCGCACTTTGACATTTGATGCTAACCACAACCTGGCTGTACTGTACAGCACTACATCAGCTATGCTATGCTAGCTAGGTTAGACTGCAAAGAGTTGCTAAGATAATTCCTCCACTCATACAAAACATATAACCAACGTTGTTTAAATGTCAGAAATCTGTTTTCCAAATGTAATTATCTCTCATTTTAGCTTATTTGACATTGTTATATTACCTAATAAAAATGTTAGGCTACCTTACGTTAAAATGTGATCCAGGCGGCATGTCTTAAAAATCCAAGAAATTAAAAAAATATGTTGGACATATTCTTTACTTTATTCAAACGTTATGAATGTTTTAGATAACACGTTTAAAAAGATCCCATAATGGATTTAGGATTTGCCATGTCTACCCTAAAGTGGACTAGAATGCAGGAAATTGCATCAAAGAAATCCAACATTTTCTGGGGGAGGACCCCCCTCTGGGCTAAGCCCCAGATGCTCTGGCTCCGCCTCTGGTCATACCTCTGTGTGGGCCAGTCAAGTCCTTCCACACCAAACTCATCTAGCCATGTCTTTATAGACCTTGCTTTGTTCACTGGGGGGATTCTTGTGGCAGCAGAAAATGTTATTCCCTGGCCCGCCCTGGGAATATGAGACGTCCGCGATTCGTCCTGAAGTTTGAGCTGCCTAAAGACTCGTTGGAGCTGCCTATACACCCGTGACGCGGTCGCGATGCGCATAAAACATATCGACCCCGCCCCCCACAATGTGGCTGTCAAGCCGATATTTTAACATATATTACAAAAGAAAAATAAATATTTCTGAATTTAAATAATTCTGAATGGACAAGTGGGACAACAAATATATTCAAAAAGGGAATGATGGTTGAAGGCTGTGAGTTAGTCAAAACTGGGCAGGTTAAAGTGGTAATATCGCTTTATTTAGCTAACGCCGACCACTATTTTATCGCTCGTTAATGCAGTTTTTGAATAAATCATTTTATTTGAAAGCTTGTTGCTTTTTTGGGCTCGTGAGCGTCTCTGCTGGTTTTCGCCAATAATATGACTTTCATTTGAAGTTGGTCCCCCCTTTCAGTGGTTATAATGGTTTTGCTTCCCGTTCCCTGGAGTCTGAGGATAACTTGCTTTTTTGTTGTAATAACAAACTAGATTAAATGTACATGCCCTCAAGTGGCAAAAAGCTTTGGTTATATTTTTGATTTGATTACATAAATGTGAAGCTTGACATTTACATAAATATTGAACTGCAGGTGTAACTGTCTAAAAACAATTCTGTTAAAAAGCTCCTTATTAGTTTAAAGTGTTTGCAAACCAAATTGTATTGCCCTTTTGTTCATATAGCATTACTTTAAAAATAAATGTGCTTTTGACTTGCTTATTTAATTTTTGCATAACAATGTGATTGCTCATGATGAAACATTTTAATAATTGCCCAGCATTAGTCAAAACAGATCTTAAGAGGGTGTCTAAACATATGCTGATTAAATTTAAATTGTTTTTCCAATATGATAAATTATTTGTTGTTCATGCACAGTTGATGTTAACCTCTTTTTTAACTGGAAAAAAACCCACAAATTTAATCTGGCCAAAAAGTGTTCTGTTTTGGTACATTTCTGTTCCCCAGAGCAAAATGAGGTTTGAATGTACTGGACATTTGCTTCCCTGGCAGTATCTTTTAATAAATGAATTATTTAAAGTAGAAAAATAAAATGTCTGGTGTCAATTCTGGTGGCTGATTGATCCACAATGTCCATCAGTGATGGTTTTGTACCTTTTTTCCTCATGTCCCCAAACATTTGTCCAAAGATGTACAGTAAACTAAGCTAAAAACAGGACTGAAAATGAATTAGTTAATGATGTTGAACTGTAATGTCACACTCATACTCACTCATTCTGAGGAGAATCTGTCACTTACTGAACCCACAAGGTTTTAACCTAAAGGATAAAAAATATATATAAACTCAATTTTGATTTCTGCACAGTTTCTAATCAAATCAGTCAAAGTACTGTTTAAAGAAAGTAACAAAATAATACTTGATAAATCCAGAACTTACCAAATATCTTTCTGCAATGTTTCAGCTCTCTTTTCCTCATGCCTTTTTGCACTTTCTCACTTCATTTCTGTTTCTTGTCTCTCTTTAATCTCCTTATGAGAAGAGGAGGAGACATTTTGGGTGAGATAAAGCTGCTTAATCATCATTATCATTCAAATCTGCCATCAAATGTGATGTTGGGGAGAAGTCAAGTTATTGCAAAATTTACAGCAGCTGTAGCCAGGAAGCTTTTCTGCTGTCAAAGAGGAGTTAATACAGAGAATAAGAGATCATATAATTAGATAGTACTCTGGGAATCAAGCTTCAAATTGAGTCAGGATGAGGTGTGTCATAGCAAAGATCTAAATGAGACCCATTTGAAGCCCCAATCATTTCTTTATATTTTGCTTTTTTATGTTTTTACTAGTGCTGGTCACATTAATCCATAATGCATTACTCATTTAACGCTGACAATTATTTTATAGCATGTTAACACACCTGGTTTTTTTTTTACTTTTATTTTGAAAAGTTTTTGTGCTCCTTGAGTGTCTGGTTTTGGCGGGGGTCAGTTACCATTACTCCAATGCTTTCATGACACAGCATTCAGACACGTAAACTTTAATATGGAGTTGATGTCACTTTACAGCTGCTACAATGGTTCCACCTCCCATGTTCCAGAACTATTCATCCAACATCAGTACCTACAGTTGAACATGATCAAATCCTCACAGCAATGTTCCAACCATAAGGTAAAGTTTACCAAAATATTACAGCAGCAAAGAGAGGACAGATTAGCCAAGATGCTTTCAGATAGTTATTTTTCATATGGAGTTGGTCCCACTTTGCAGCTGTTATATTGCTCTGGATTCTGAGTGTAACCTGTTTTTCTATAACAACTACATAAAACATGAATGCCCTGGCAGTGGCTTTGATTTAACTTATATTTGATTTGATTACATTCGTTTTTTAATTTTTTAAGAAATATTTGAATTGCTGCTATGTAACTGTGTTAAAGGGAACACTGCTGTTAAAAACTCCTTAATTGTTTAAAGTATTTACAAACGAAATGTTCCTGCACTTTTTTTCATATAGCAGTACATCAACAATAAAAGTGCGCAATACACTACTTTTAAATAATTTACTTAAATCTGTTTACAACAATCGTGATTAATGTAAAGCCTTGTGATTTATCATGATTAAAAACTCAACTTGCTGGTGCAAAAATACCATTTTCTGTCTGCCAATCTGTCTTTGGCATACTGAGAGGATTAAACTATTGACACAATTGTTTTTTGCTGTGACAGGCTGCAAAGTGCTTCGATTAAAGTGTTACAAATATTCAGCATTCAGTACCACGAGTATCCTGATCACCGCCTGATCATCTGGAATCACCTGCACCTGTTTCTTCACTGGTTCAAGCCTTAAGTTAAATGGGCTTTGTTATGCTTGAATGATTCACATGTAGGTCACTGTATTGTAACAAACAGAACCCTTCCTCTGAAAGTGGTCAGATTCAGGGACTGGACAGAGGATGAGAGTCTTTAAAAGTCCTTCAGGAATGAGGGGTGTCTCAAGACGTTTAACCAGTTCTTTTTACATTTAGGCAATAGAATACCAGCAACAATAAGTTATTAAGTCAAATATAATAGTCATGTCGGGCTTGTGGATGGACACAGGTGCAGTAAACAGTGTTAAGCCTGATTCATGCTCATGCAAAGGCAAATGTGCTCCTACACGGCGCTTTACAGTTGGAGCCCGTTTGTATTAATACTGACCCGACCCTGCTGCAAAGAAATTCGATGCCAGGACAGCAGGAGGCGCGTCGGTCTGAGCCCTAAAAAAATGTAATTCAAATTTAAATTATTTCAGTTCAGTCGTAGTTTTACTCAGCATATGAGACAGTGCACCTAATGCCAATAGAATACCCGTAATAACGTAAATAAATACATTGTCAGGTCCCGGAAATTACGTTGGGATCCGAGTCTGATGTCGGCTGACCAATCACAGACGTCCAGCATCCAGCGCGGCCATCGGATGTTTAGAAAATAGAGCTCGACTCCAACCGACGATCCAACCCAGTTGGATCGCCCATACGACGTCGTATCATGGCGATCGAACTGATCCGGCATGCTGGAGCAGTATAAGTATGAATCAGGCTTTAGAGTTTAAAGGAGTTTAATTAACACAAAGATACATTTCTGAGCTCTTTGAGCTGCAAACAGAAATTAACTTTCATACTATACTGTTCTTCACCCCTTAGGGAACTCAAACTCAGCTGTAGGAAGGGTATATTATATAGCTCAGTATATCTTACATTGTGTCTTTTACACTCTTGTTCTTGAGAGACAACATTAACCGGAAATATATTACTTGCATGAGTTCGCACATATACTTGGCCAATAAATGTGATTCTGATTGTGATATGCTACAGGGTTTACTTGACTGAGGATCTCATAAGTACCTAGAAACTTAGGGGAAAACTTTCAAGAGGGTAAGTTTAGATTTAAGTCCCAGGTGGAGAACCAGACCCTATTTCCTAACCAGAATACCGTTGCCTCCCTCCATCGCCAATCTGTGACCCTTTGGAACCGACCCACCACTGTGCTGATAGATGCGTGGGCCAGTGTTAGCCCAGTAGCGGAGTGATGCAATGAGTTCTAGGCATACACCACCCAGCTGAGGGTCTCTGCCCAGTTGTTCTGTCGCCCATGGCAGTAAGCGTGGAGGAAGCGTCCTCAGCTCCTTTACAGACAGCCCAGCCAGATCATTAGATTCAGGGGGATACCCGGAGGTAGATCCCAGTTTCTTGAAAAACGTCTCACCTATGTTGGAGATAAACTGGGGACATCGGTCAGACAGAATGTCCTTTGGGATGCCATAGAGCAAAAACGCAGCTCGGAAAAGTGACTCAACCACTTTTAGGGCAGTGGACAAGGAGTGGAAAGGAAACAAATGGGCTCCCTTAGAGAACTGGTCAGCGGCCTCTACAGTGCCAGGAGGGGAATTAATTTCCCGGCAGGTTTAAGGCCGTCATCCTTCTTCTCAATGAAGAAGCTAGGCAAAGGGCAAAGCTAGAGTGTGGGACCAGTGAATGTACCCCTGCCCAAGTGCCTCGGTCACATAGCCCTCCATGGCTTAGGTCTCTACCTCGGAGATATGATAGACTTTGGACAAAGGCAGACTAACAACCAGCAGGAGATCATTCACACAGTCCCAGGGCCAGTCAGGAGTGATGCACTAAAGACCTGTCTCAGATTAGCAATAAAGAGTCTTTATATAGCATTAAACTGTGTTTTGGGTTCTGGGGTAAAAGGATGGGCCAGTGTTGGGGGCATAACCTTGGGCTTGACATGTGTTGAGGTGTCCACTGTCCATACAGTACAAACAAAATCCCTCTATCCGGCGGCGTCTCCGTTCCTGTGGAGTTAACTTGCTTGTCCCGATCTTAATCGGCTCTGACGAACACTTCTCCTGAACTGGAATGGTTCTACAAACCCAAGTCGGAGCTGGATTGTAGAGCCAAGTGACGACTCACTCTGCTTATACTAAAGAAAATGACAACACATACCAAAGAAAACCTGTGTGCATGAATTACAGTACAGTCTTTATAGGGTAATATTGGTATTTTACATTCTACCCCTGCAATGGCAGTTAAGTGTAAATTGTACAGTATTGATATATGTTTACCTTTACATTTTATTTAAGCTAAGTTTAAAATTAAATCAACATGTATTATGTTGAGTTTAAAATGAAATTAAAGTGCTTTGGGAGCACATTTAGGGTCTAACACATCACAGCTTCACAGCTTTTACTTTATGTGGGTACTCTTGAGACGTTATATATACAGTGGGCCAAAAAAGTATTTAGTCAGCCACCGATTGTGCAAGTTCTCCCACTTAAAATGATGGCAGAGGTCAGT
>JBBKCR010012840.1:0-12538 GCA_037577295.1 Ladigesia roloffi | reverse complement strand
TTAAATGACTACCAGACTGCTACGGCTAAAGCTAATAATCTGCATTTGTGTTCTGCTGAGGAAACAAAGTCACCTTTAACTTGGATGCCCTGGGGGTAAAAAAATAAACATTAAATTTTCATTTTGGGGTGAACTATCCCTTTAACTATGTCTTTATGGAGCTTGCTTTGTGCTTTGGGGCACAGTCATGTTGGAGTAGAACGGTTCCTCCCCAAACTGGGTCCACAAAGTTGGAAGCGTGGCATTGTCCAAAATTGTCCAATGGTTTACAGGAACGTTAAGATCACCCTTCCCTGGAAGTAAGAAGCCTAGCCCAAACCCTGTAAAACAGACACGTCTCAATACTTTTGTCCATATATTCTATCTGTTAGTGCTGCTGCAAATAACAACAGAAAATACCCAACAATGAAGTTATTGAATTGAACTGTCACTTTCCACAACAAAGGATTCTTAGTTACAAGGAGCCACATTGTCCTAATTCGTAAAGTTATAAAAGTTCAGTTCACTGCATTCTTGAAAACCTCCCTCCTGAGTCCCGTGTCCATTAGTCTTAGTGATGCTGATTTTCTTTGCAGCGCCAAAGGACCACATGCTGTACAGCAACCGTTCAAAGATAAACTTCAGTCTGAAGAGGTTTGAGGATGCGCTCAGCGATGGAGACATGGCCTGTAAACTGAAACCACTTTGGGCAAAGGTTAGAAAATTAAACTTTTTCTGTTCATCGCTGTTTTTAAAAATGTACTTTATTGGCTTCGATGGTATATACACACAGTAACTACATTTAACTCCGTGTTAAATACACCCAATATCTGTCGGATTTAATATATTATTATAATTATCACCCAGAAGTAAAGAGGCAGTCAAATAACGCGAATGATCACTAAATTGGGGTCACATGTTACTATAATACTATACTATCTTCACTGCTTAGTTCTGCTGTATGGTTGAGTGTAGTGTCAGCATTTTCTTGCCTTAATGTAATGAATGTATTAAATATTTGTATCGCAAATAGTTTAACTAATGAGAACAGCCCATTTATAAAAAAACAGGTAAAATATTCCAGTCAGATCTGATATTACAAAACATAAATAATCCATAGGAACATAGTCATAGAAATGAGTGTCTACAAGTCAGACATGTTACAACATGTAGTAACATGAAATTTATATTATATTTTACGTTTTACTTATAATATTTATATTATAGTTACGTTTTATTCTACTGAAGCTGTTCGCTAAGTGAATTGTTCATAAACAAAACATGATAGAACGTTGTCTCTTCCTTATCTGTGGTAAAGTATCTACCCTTTAACGATTAGTGTTATTACAAACAATAAACTTTTTAATACGTTAATGCTAAGATCCTTTCAATAAAAAAAATCCAAAATAATAAGGACTAACAAAGCTGAAGATGATTACAAAAATATTGTGCCCAAACAATATCACTGAACCGTATTGGACCTCGTTCAAGAACTGTGTTGACCTGATCGTTACTTGGTATTTCCAGATGATGTAGCTGTTCGCTCTGCGTAGGTAGTTAGTGATTAGTCTAAACGGAATATTTCATCAAGTCACAGTAGGATAAATGCATGAAGCAGTTTGTGAAAAGTTTTTATAAGGCAGCATTCAAAGTATCATTATAAAAGGCCCAAAATGACCAGGTTTATAGCTCAATGTATTGTGTGATAGCGCACTTGCATTGATTTACTGCAAAACTGGCCAGGATTCCAAGTGATTTTATTTGCATTCCTCATGCCAACTGTACTGTCCTTTTATTTAGGGACACATAAGGAAAGCACAGGCCCTCACAGCCGTGGGGAAACCCGAGGAGGCTTTAACAGAGTATCTTATCTCCATGTCTTTGGATCCTGAATGCAAACTTGCAAAAAGTGAGGCACAAAAGGTGAGCAGATGTTTCTTGTAATGTCAAGGCAGTCTAATAAAAAAACATTCAAGCCGTTACTGCCTATTTTTGCATTTTAATTTTGTACTCTCACTTACAGCTGTTGAGTGATCTCCTTAAACCGGTCAGAGATCACGTGCAGAAGAAAATTCTTGAAGACACAAGCTTATTGTCCGTAAGGACCAGAGTTAAAGGTGTTCTCTCTTCAAATTTAAGCTCCAGCGAATCTGCCCCTTTCTCATACAAGGTAAGAAAATGTCTAAACACACTGGTCTGTAAAATAATGTAGTTTGGGGATGTACAAACTGGGGCTGAATGAAATGGGTTGTATTGTGATATGGTAATTTTGCAATTAATTGCGATATTTAGAAAAAAAACAATTAAAAACTCTGGAGAAAAGGGAATTTTGGCTGTAGTCAAGACTTGAATTATTTAGTTGTGTTTGCAATATACATTCAGGAGGCTGAAAATGTTTGTGACAGTAATGATGTGAGGAATAAGACTGTGGGTGCTTTATTTTTGATCAAACTCTTATATCTTTTTTGGTTTCTGTAAATGGCTTGATCCATTCAAATATTAAAAGTATTTTCTGATGTTGCTTAGCGTGTTCACAGCAAACAGTGAAACGTTCAGTGATTGGCTGCAGCCCAATCTGCATATCTGTGATACTGGCATTGCCAAGGCCAATGTCGTGAGAACAGTTAACAGAAGAACATGTTCTATTTGACCTTTTTTTTTAGGACTACAAGAACATGAGTAATGTTGCACTGAGTGACGGTCCAAGAACGGCTTCAACTACAAGGATTGAAAATCCAAGTGAAAGTAAAGGGAGGACTGATACATGTGTCAGGATCACCAATCAGAACTTTCTGAAGCGTAAATACAGCGCGGAGAAGCACAACAGTGATGATGACACACACAAGCGTTTTAAAAAAGGTGAGAGGGCGACACATGGTCGACGTAGTGGAAATTCTATTGGTTTGGGTTTAAAATGAATGTTGATGCATAGAGGCTTTAGTGGGTAGTGCTGTTATTTCATTATTATTATTATGGTTACTTTATTCTGATCATGATGCGTTTCTTTTGACTTATTTAATGACATAATGTTGATTTAATCAAAAATTGTGTGATTTTTGGTCAGCCCAAGGTTTCAGTTAGTGATTTTGATGCTCTAACGTGTAGTAAAAAGCATCATATCCCTTCAGATGTGAGAGTGGAGTTCCTGACTCAGGAACACTGTGGTGTATAAAAGCATTTGCTAAATGTAAATCTTTATTGAGAGTTGTTTTTAACTTTTTCTGTTGCATAAGCTTTGTTAAATACACTGTTTTGTTCTGGAGGCATCATTCATAGTCAGTAATAAACTATAATATACTGTAAAAGCTAAAGATTTGTGGCTTTATAATTATGTTGTGTCAATGGGCCTCAAGAGATTCCTGTTTGTAGCATAGTAGATTATATAAATTTTACACGGATCAAAAGTGTTTCAAGATATTTTTGGAAGCTTTGGAACCTACAAGTCAAACTGAGTCTATGCTCCAATGTAATTAATATTTACATATGAAGTTTCACTAAAGGTAATCAGAAAAACTGCAGATGTAGCGCCATGTTTATGAGCTGGTTGTCATTGATTTTGTCTGATATCATTTGAAAATGAAATACATAGTTTTATATGTCAACATAAATTAATGTGTAAAGAAGAATACACTTAAATGTAATTCCACTATGGTTGTGAATGGGATTATATCTAAACACTTGCTGATTTTATTTTCTCTGTAGATGAGCAGAAAACATGTGGCAGTGTAACTGCAGACCTGATCGACCCGTCTGATCTGGAGTGTTCACTCTGCATGAGGTACTGGCTGAGAAGTTACCGCTCCTATAGCACGCATGAATCAAAGCTGTCTGGTAGGGCTGGGCGATTTGGCCTAAAATCAAAATCTCGATTAAATTGAAAATTTTAACTCGATTACGATTAATGAATGAATGTTTTATTTATTTATTTATTTTTTCCTCTCATAAGTGAGAGATTTTCGAATGAAGGGGCATTACTTGATTTTAAAATAATTGAAGGAAACAAACTATCTACTATCTAGGATTATTTATTAAACATCAATCTTGAACAACTGAAATTAAAGCCCACATTACCTAAAACGAACAGTCACTTTGTTCTTATATTAAAAAAATATAATAAATAACTTGCACTTTTGGAAACAAAATACATTATTTTCGATGTTTTTCTTATTAAAAATAGTGACACCACGCGCAGTATTTGTGTTTTTAAAGGGAAAGTAATTGAAATAATTGACCTGGAAAATTTTGAGCGATTATAGGTTCTGAATTTCGATTTCGATTACTTTTTAATTAATTGCCCGCCCTACTATTTGGAATAGTATGATTTTGTGGCAGAAAATGTTTCAAGGTATTTTTTTTAATAAAACAAGTCATTTTACTAAGCACATTCAAGCTGAAACATCTGTGGTGTGACGTGGACTAGATATTCAAGAACAAAAGACTTTGGTTAAACAACAATTAACTAATTTCTGAGACCTACACTCACCTCTTATTTAACAAAAAAATTGACCCTTTTTCAACATACATTTTTTGATATATTTATATAGATTTTTATAGGCTTAGTTATTTTCAAGTGCATTAATTCTATTCTGTGTGAAAGGATTGTTCTAATGTAGGCTATGTGTCTGTAATGGATGTACAGTTGTGTATAATGTATCTTCTTTACCATTATGTTGCACCCTAGACTCTTCTATGAGCCGGTGACTGCCCCATGTGGTCATACCTTCTGTTTGAAATGTCTGGAGAGATGTTTGGACCACAATCCACAATGTCCTCTATGCAAGGAAGATCTTTCAGAAGTAAGCTGCATAATACCATCGCTCGTAAAGATGTGTGGGATGTGTTTGACTAATATCAGACTAGGTACTGTAAATCATTATGTTGCTACTTTTTTTACAGTTCTTGGCACAAAGGCAGTACTCAAAAACGATCCTGCTGGAGGAGATCATATGCAAATTCTTTCCTGTAGAGCTTGTAGACCGGGAGAAGCTTAATGAAGAAGAAATTGCAGAACTATCCAAGTGAGTAATTCCTGTGGGGCTTCATATCATTCTTCACATGATATCTCCCTGCCAGACTGTCTTGTCGTTCTTTGATTTCTGTGGGAAAGATTTAAGAGAGCTCACACATATTGAGATCCCCAGAGGTGATCTTTGTGGGAACATTCTTTTTTGTTGTTGTTGTTGTTTTCTTTTGTATTTATCTTGTGTTGATCACCTCAAGCCCCTTTAACTATTCACAAAATTAAATCACATATTTATGAAATGTTGCTTACGTCCATTAGTGATGCGCGGGTCGGGTATTTTTCCAACCCGCAGGTCCCGCTTGTATAAAATTATTTGGCCCGCCCCAGCCCGCCCGCACCACTGTATCTATTTTTACAACCCGCCAGCCCCGCCCCCGCGACCATTACATAGACATACTAGGCATTGTAATTCAAATTAAAACAGCCTTTATTTCAGCCTGAAAGTGCTCAGAAACTTCGCCCTGTAATCTGGCAACAACATATTATTATGAATATGAATGATAAATCAGGTCGTATTAATGTAAGGTAATGATACACATTTGAGGCTATAGATTGGATTTTTTATTGAATTTTGTTTTTAATGACCCGCCCCAACCCGCCTCGCAAAAAAGTGACAATTTCTTAACCCGCCCCGCCCCGCGGGTTACGAGACGACCCGCTCATCACTAACGTCTATAGTTTTAGAAAGTGGAGCAACACATTCATGGGCGATGGCAGTAAATTTGTGCATGTTTAGTCATTCTATGTGATTTTGATATGAAGTATTGTATAATAACATGTCTAAAACCTCTGTTGCAGTTTAAACAAGAATGTGCCTATATTTGTCTGCACCATGGCCTTCCCCACGGTCCCTTGCCCACTGCACATCTTCGAGCCCTGCTACCGGCTAATGATCCGCCGGTGCATGGAAACAGGCACAAAACTATTTGGAATGTGCCTCAGCGACCCCACTAAAGGGTAAACAAACAAAAAGAGCTGAAACGCAAACTGACTCTGCTCTTTTACAAGTTTTTTAACTGCTTTAATTTTCAAAAATTGACCCTAAAATGGCACTTTTTGTGTAGATTTGCTGATTATGGCTGTATGCTGGAAATCAGGAATGTGGAGTTTTTTACGGATGGACGCTCTGTGGTAGACACTATTGGGAGGAGGAGGTTCAAAGTAATCCAACACAGCCAGAGAGATGGATACAATACTGCTGACATTGAGTACCTGGAGGACGACAAGGTAAAGAATTTGTGTGCACTTTACATGTATGAATGTTTTTGGGTTTAGTCTAAGATTAATCCAAAACAGCGTAGTGACCCCAAGGACCACGAGCGGCCCCCAAACCTGACATTTAATTTAATCCTGTTGCTATTCTTCTTAAATCATATTCATACAGCGAGAAATTGTTTGTTTTTATATTGATCTTTATTTTATTCTGTTAAACTGTCTTTCTCACTACTGCTGCTGTTTCAAAGAAATCTCCCCATTGTGGGATTAATAAAGTCAATCTTATCTTATCTTAATCGCAGTTGAATTATATAGATTTGTAAATGACAAAAAAAGCATTTAAAACATTTAAAAAATGTTTATTATACATGATGTTTAGTGCATCACACTGATAGCCCTTCGTATGGCTCAGAACCCGAGTGGTGTCTCTCAGTTTCAAAAGGCTCTAAAGCATTTAATAGTTACAATACTTTAATTACTTTACTAGTTACAACCTGGCAGACATGTAGAATGTTGAGTTTGTGTTTCTTTGTGTAATTGTAGCTGTTTTTTCTGTTGTCTCAGTCGTCCAGTACATTGTATCATAATTCATTTCTCTATTAAATATTCTTTCTTTTGTGTTTTATAGGTAAATGAAGAGGCGAAAACAGAGTTGCAAACTCTCCATGATATGGTGTATGACCTGGCTTTAGTCTGGGTCAACTCTCTTAAACCAGAACAGAAGGAACGGATAGAGGGCCACTTCGGCCCTATGCCAGTGAAGGATTCTGATCCGCAGGTAAATATACAACATACATAAATATACAAATTTACCTGTCAATCAAAGAGAAGAACCATTCAAATGACTCTTTATGGTCCAACTTCTTGGGTCATGCCTAGTTTTTTTTTTATTCAGTTTGAAACCTTTAGATGGCAGTCTACCGCAGTCCCTAGTGATGTTCCTCATGGTTCGGCTTTGTGCTCTTTTATTTATGATCTATCTGCTACCCCTTAGCAGTATTTTCAGGAAATTTGGTTCTCAGTTTCACAGATCACGGAACACCACTGCTGGTATTTTTCCTGCTTTAACATGGCTTATCCACCTAATTAGCTTATGGATAAGCCTCCTTCAGCTGAAGTGTGTGTGTTAGATGAGGAAAAACACTAGAGTGTGCTGGACAGAGGCTGGAAATGACCACAATAGAAGACAGGCATGGGCAGGTTTTGTTTTGTTTTTTTATACAAAATGTAACATATACAAGCTTGTTGTATATGATAATGTTTGATAATTAATATTAGTGACATTCTTTTTCAATTCTAAACATAAAGGTGGCATTGAAAAAATCTGTACATTCAGTTTCTCCACTTAGTTCAAGTTATGAGAGAAATATAAGATCAAATGTCTCCATATTGTTATCAGCAATGATAGCAGCAGCTTCTAAGAGTTTAAAGGACAATGTTAGTATATTTCCTGCAGTGTGATGTTCTTCTTGTGTCTTGTACAGGCCAGTCCCAATGGGCCATCATGGTGCTGGTGGCTGCTGGCAGTGTTTCCACTGGAAGGCCGAGCTCAGCTACCCTTTCTGGCACTCACTTCTCTTAAAGATCGACTGGGTGGCATCCGCCGAGTGCTTCTCCTAATGGCACGCAATCGCTCTCGGTGACCTCTCCATTCGCCTAACTGCCTCTTTTCATAGTCCTTGCATGACCAACTTATATTAAGCCTTCTCTATACGTAATAAGTCCCATTACTGTGGTAAAATGGGCTTTGATCAAACTGTAGGATCAACTAAAGATTTGGTCAGACTTTGGCTGGTTTCTTGATCCTAGTCATTGTCCTGATGGATCATATACATTTCTGGACACTTAGGGTTTTTACCATTTCATTTGTGTTTTTGGGGCTATTTTTTATTATTATTATTATGATTATTTATAAATGTGAGTGCTTTCGACACATGGTTTGTGTTATGGCAAAGATTACGCAGTAAACTCTTAGAGTCATGATTAGTAATGTACAAATACAGTCTGAGCTAAACAAGACAAAGGACAAATCCACTAAATATTTTAAGACTAATTTATAAGTGTTTAGCGATTAGCTGAATTTTGCTCTTTAGTGTGGTAAAAGCTTAAGTACACTTTTGGGATGGTACAATATTTATTATATTATGACGATCTGCTCTGATGAGGGAAGTGGAGACCTGCAAAGCTGTTAAATCAGGAAATTTTGTTATGATTTAATAAATAATGCAGATGTTCTGTATATTTTATGGAGAAAGACCAAGAGATATTTTGGCTGTTTAGACATATTTGATAAAACATTTGACACAGCTTTGCTAAATGTTTTGTTTTCAGGAGTATTCTTTAAGGAAAAGGGGAATGACTAATGAACTTTAGAAATGGAGTTAAAAATATTTAGTTTTAAAGCCACTAAAACTGAAATGAAAACATAGGAAGAAATATTTAGGTATAATAAAAATAACTAATAAGATAAGAAGAAAAACATCAACAACTGGCAACAGTAGTAAGAATGTTCAAATGCAGATGATTATATTCATAATATTATACAGCAATATGTTGAGTACCCTGGCAAAAGGGAGAAATATGCAGAAGTAATAGTTACAGTTAATTGAACCATTAAGTTTCTGTGGCTTAGTTGTGGAATGAACTGAACTTTCAATTTGTTGTGTTGCAGCATTACCTCAGCTTATATTTTCAGCATTCAGTATTTAATAGCTTAAAAGTTGGTCCTAAACTTTTAAATGCTTTACAAAGTCAGCCTTTTCACATATGGGTCACCTTAATGTTGATTCTACATCACAATGTGAAATCTATTTGATTATGTATACTTTCAGAAAGGTTACAATTATATTGATTGAAATATAAGCTTATTTTTAAGCTAAATTCACTTTACAAATAAGACTAACAATCTGGTACCTATGACACTGAGCTCTTTTTAAACCTTTTAAACTCTTGCTTCCAATAGCTTCCTGATTCATCAAAGCAATGTGAGAAATGTCTATAGTGCCTTAATTCAGATATCTTCCATTATGCCAAAAAAGGAAAACATCCAAAGCATAAAACAGTACTAAAATGTAGCTTCTTCTGTGTATTCTGATTAGATTTGGGCCAGTTCCCAAAATGGTGAATAAATAGTGCTGTTTTTCTGGACAAATGTTAATCCTAATTGTACGCAAAAGATTTGGAAATAGGAACCCTGGGTGTAATTTACGTGGATTATTGTCTACTATACATATCAAATATTGTAGGTTCCTCTTCCAATATATTAAATGCAACATAGTATTAAATAAATGTAGTGTTTATTGTTTTAACAGTTACTTTTACTTCCAAATTGTAGTTAGATCACTAAGACTTTATGCAGGTAAAAATGCAAACAAACCAACCAATGTTCCACTAGCTCTATAAATCCTGTTTAAATCCTTGCACTGATATGCAAAAGTTGACCTACCTCTTACAAGGTCTAGTAGTTCTTCCACTGAATCATTTAGACCTATGTTGAGTTACTTTGGAGTCTTATTTTGTTTGTTATGATGATGCCTTTAAATGTATATCTCTGTTCGTGGAATTGAATGTATGTTCTAGGCATCTTGTGTTTTATTTTTGTTTTGGTTTAGTAGTCAGTCAGTGCTTTGTTATATGAAACATGTAATGTAAAAAATGTATGATCATGTTGCATTGAATTTCAGTGCAGAAAATGAGCAATGTATTGTGCCAACACAGCAAATTTTTAACTTTGGTCATGACCTGTGTGAATTGTGGTGAAAATGTCAAAGGTACATTAAAACCCATAGTAAAAAACCAAGTTGTGTTTTTTAGTATTTCACAAACCAATGCAGTGTGATTCCTCTGAAATTGGTGTGATAGACAGATTTGTGAAGAGGAAAAACACATTTAAAACGAAAGTTTTGCAATTCTTTAGTAAGTAGGTCACGCATGGAGCAGGGAACGGACTCTGCTCCACTGACCCACATACTTCACCCTGCCTTTTATGGAGTGCTCAGGGGACACCCTTACACTGCAGCACTGACGCATGTGTGTGGCCATGAAAAATTACCATGGGTTACTTAATAACAGAAGTGAAAATACAACAAGGTTACCAAAAGAGAAAAAAATTATAGTTACATGCTCTGAAATAGCCTCACCCAGAGACGAGTCTGATCAATAATCTGTGGGAATGCAGACGGGTCCCCACCTGAACAAACACAGACACACACATTAACCTCTTAAAAAATATATATTTATATTACTCTGAAAAAAAATTAACGAATAATGTTGAGTTTCTTTGGTTTGTTTTTTTATAGGTGCTAGTATTAAACTGAACAGCTTTACTTTTGTTTTTAAGAACTGCTTCCTAGTTTTCAAATGAAAATATTGCTCTTAAACCATCATTTTAAAGGAAATGACAAAATGAGATACAATGCAGTGTTTACAGAATTGGAATAATTAAGAAAAACGAATCTCTCTTGTAGACTCTTAAACAAAATGGCAAAAATGACCTTTGACACACTTCTGCTAGTGTTTTCCCATTGCATTGTATGAGGAGAATGTTGATTACTGCAGTGTTTATAATACTTTCTCTTATTAAATAAGGTTTTAATCAGTGGTCAGAGGTGCAGGCATGTGGTTGTCATACTCAGAGAGATGCTGATTATAAAAAATATTGTAGGGGTGGAAATATACACACACACACACACACAGGGTAACAACAGTAACAACAATACACGACATTTTGAATTTACAATGCTCACTGACACTGTTAGCCTCATACTTATGGACTACATGGTTTGCGTGCAGCAGAGGAATATACAGTAACGCAGTATGAGTGCGGGAGCTGTGTTTCATGATTTTACAACAGTGTTAGTATTGGTAAGTGACGGAAGCTAGGATGTGTTTCCACTAACAAAATTATGGTTACATTACTTCTCAAGGAACTGATTCATAGTGTGTGTGTGTGTGTGTGTGTGTATATGTATGTATGTACACACACATACAATTGCTTTGGGAATTTAGAGGGTGCACCTATCCCTTCCCAACCCTCCAGTTTCAAATCATGTAACACGGACAAAAATAGGTCAGAGTGATGCATTATGGGAAATGTTACATAACTCACCCAGACGGAGACCTCTGGAAGGTTAGGTGGCAAAGCTTATTATTGAGTACCAAGGCTGGGTAATAACTACCCTGTACATTCAATATGTTCTGGAATTATTGCCTAAAAGTCACAGAGACTTTCTCAGTCAAAGACACATACATGAATTTATGTACAGTTTTATCATGAATAAAATGTATATTATTCTTATACCCGTATCAGAGGCCATGCTGAGCCCTACGGAGCTTCCTGGCTGTTGTGTCCTACTGCCTATGTAAAAGCCTAAGCCCCTCAGCAACCTGCAAAAACACAGCCATTGTTGTTTATTTAGATGAATGACCTCAAATGCGAGATGTAGACATGTTGTATAATCTTACAGGACCATCATTTAAATATCTGATGTTTTGGCCTCCAGCTTGCATCACACAGAACACAAACAACATCTGCTGAGGTTTTGCTTTTCATTAGACCTAATGCACCCCTATTGAAAGTGAATATTAAATGTTTATGTATTTTAACAAATTGTAAACAATATTCTAATAGAAATTAAATTATTATCAGTCCAAATTGCAACCTTACACCAGCACTTATAGGTAGCATTATACAAAAAGCAGTGTCTTTATGTTATGTATAACCCATGCCATATGTATATACGCATTGCACATTTTTCTTAATCATTTAATTAGTATAATAATTCAACCCTCTTTCATTCAGAAAGAGCTTGTTCATGGGCAAATTAGTTGAATAAGCTGTGTGGCAATACACCAAAATATACAGGTCAGGGGCACTCCAGGACAAGGCTTAGGAAGCACTGATACAGAACATTACTCAGCCTCTAGGTGATTAGTAATACAACAGTCTTTAATGAAAGACTGTTGTACTGCCAATTTATTCAGCTATCCTTAAACTTCTCCACTGCCTACAACTTTCCTACAACAAGTTATATGTTATATGCTCCAAGTCAACAGACCACATTACATGTGGACTTCTGAATTACATTTTAAACATTGCTTTGACACTTTAAGCTCTCCAAAATCTATTCAGATGTTTACTCCCACTCGATCTCAACAGCAGTTTCAAAATGTACCTACACAGTTGAATGTCCTGGTTAAAATGATGTCTGTTATGAATAATTAGTGTTGTAGTACCATTTTCTTATTTCTCGGTCTCGTCTCGGTCTCGACCCTTCAAAGTCTCGGTCTCGTCTCGGTCTCGGACAGCAGTAGAAGGAGGAG
>JBBKCR010012825.1:0-12539 GCA_037577295.1 Ladigesia roloffi | reverse complement strand
TATATATATATATACAAACACGCATATATATATGTGTGTGAATATATATGTACAGCTTTGTATATATATGTATATATGTGTATTTTTGTAAGCTCTCTGTAATTTGAAAATATCCTGTGCTAATACACCAAGATGAATCTCTTTCTTGAAAGATGGATAGAAAGATCATTTTAAATCTCTGCCTCACCACATCTGGATGGTGTGCGGCTGAAGAAAGTAATGCACATGAGGACCTTGGATATGGAAACAGGTATGTGGAGGGAAAAAAAAACAGCATTTGTGCAGACCATGCTCGGTTTCTTAGCAACTGCGACTGGATCAATCATCAGATCCCTCCCCCCTCATTTCAACATTCCTGCCACGTAGGCGAGGCGGACAGGAATATGTCCACGGCTCATAACTTGGGCACTGCAGTGCTCCAAAATCTGCACATGCTTAAAGTTGCCCCCATTTGACTGGAACAGAAAAATTTTGGTAAGGTATGTATTGTCAGTTTATATGGTTTCATATGGTTTCACGTGGCACAACACTCCCATGCTTGTTAACTAAATGTAACAATATCAAAATGGATGAATTCAGCTTCAACAGGACTCGTTTTATGTGTTTTAGTGTAGAGAAGATGTGGAAACCGGATTGTAAAATAATGATCCATATCATATAAAACTTTTAGAACAGAATGTTACAGAGGCTGGAAGTAGCTGTTCACTTTGCGCTGCTATATTTTGGGCATGACAGCTACAGAAAAACAACAAAATGGAGTTCAAATGATCTGGCTTGAAGGACAACAAATCTGGGAAAGCGTATGGAATTACAGAAGTACTCAAGTTTCCTAAGAGCAGTGTGAAGACATTTGAAACTACCAAGAGTCTCTTTAAACCAGCTCGTCTGGCCAAACTCAGCATGTGGGCCAGAATAGACTTGCCCCGGGTAAAGACTCAAGACCTTCACAGCATCTGCCAGGATCCTTAAATAGCCAAGATATTTAAGAAACGGTAGAGTCTGTCTGAAGATACCATATAAAGCCTCAAGTTTATTATCTAGAAAGAAAAACACTATGCTACATACAGAAATGCATCAGTACTTTATATAATAATCACAGTGGAGAGGAGAACTACCGGCACAAATGTTAGTTTGGAGTTATTTGGAGTAACAGTAGTAATATTAAGCAATGGAAAAAATATTAAACGAAGCAATATTGCACCTGAAGACTATTGCACAGAGTATAATGCAAGTACTTAAGTGATTCAACACATGTTTAGAAAACGTTACATGATATTGCACAAAATGGTCATGTTTTGGCACGAGGTAAGAACATAGAACAAGAACACCAACAGAGTTCAACCGCACAAAGTTAATCACGATTGCACTGATAAAGTTTAAGACCTCCAGAATATACGTATGGATAAGGAGCAACCTGCAGTTAATTAAGTTAAAGAGAAAACTGCAGTCATTTAGCAGTGTCTCGCATCTTCCACCAGTTTCCAAGGAAAGTTTATTCCAGCTGCTAAGAATTAGGATCAGTTTACACCAAGCTCCCCTCATCCCAAGCATGAGGTGCATGTCTGTCAGAGCCACAACTCAATATCCTGTTGGCTTTACGGACACTGAACTCACAGGCCCCGGACACCAGTATTTTAAAGCATCAGACAAAAAGAGGCTCCATTAGAAGTTGTGTGTGTAAATGATAAAAGCTCAATCTTTTAAATTATTGACAATGAAGCAGACTATTTATAGCGCTATTGTTTAAAATAAGATGAAAAACAGTATTACAGTAATGAAAACGCAGTTTAACAATCCCCAGACTCTGAAGACCTGCACTAAATGAACCCTGTATTACATTAAACACTATGTGTCAGTTTCCCAGGCAGGGATTAAGCCTAGTCTTGGACTAGCTTTCCATTTTAGATAGAAAATCTCCATTTAAAGAACTACATAGTCCAGGACTAGGCCCTATAAGCATATGTGGTGGACCCCCCAGTGGGTAGCATGATTCCAGGTCCTGGCTGTGTGTGTGTTTGGAGTTTGTATGTTCTGGTAGTTTGGGTTTTTCCGTACTCTCAGTTTTCTCCCACAGTCCAGAAACATGCATGTCAGGCGAATTGGGGATTCTAAATTGACTGTAGGTGCCCAGGGTGAGTCCTTGCCTCCCATTCACCCACCCTGTCACCCACTCACCCTGGGTTAAGCTCCAGGTACCCGCAACACTTGTGAAGATTAAGTAGTTATAGAAAATGAGTTGCGTGTTTTCTCCAAGTTACAATATAAGCACCAGTATGCCACTTTGCCAGAGATATCCCCCACTTTACTGCTGGTGTTGCTGCTCAGGATCCCAGAGCCTGACAGAGGCTGTTTCAACCATCTGCAGACAGTAATGACCCACATGCATATAATTATGTACGCACTGTCTGCCTTTTTTGAGCAAACCCAATTAACCTATATTAGACCCACAAGTGAAATATTTGCACTGCATGAGCAGAAAGTGCAGCAAGGCTATAGAATAAAAGCTATGCAACACTGAAAAATAAATAGTACACTATACAAACAATACCAAATTATAATTATACCAATATTATACCAATATTTTTTTAAGTATTTGTCCGAATACCGTATTCGTTAAAAAAACCCGTTATTTGTGCCTTTCCGAATTTCGTATTCGGCTCCACCCCTAATAAACACACACTTTATGTATTATATCTATTTGCACTAGCTGAAAGGAATTACTGACACTTCTCCCGAACAAGTTTTATTAGATATTCTGTCAGATGGTTAATTTGAGGCAGATTTTCACACGTATTCCGAGCCTTTACATATTCATATCTTCTTGACAGTGTGAATTTATTCAAGACCTCTGTTTACATAGCTAATGCTAGTCCAAAGGTGTTAAAGTGCTATCAGTTTAGTTTTTCCATGTCAGTTTAGTATGAATAGTTAACAATAGCTGATCATAATATACAATAATAATCATTCAGACGTTTTAAATTTGTAATTTATGTACACAATATGGACAAGACAAAAAACACAGGCACCAGAACATTTGTGCTTCTTATGGTTTCATGTGATTTATCAAATAATTGACTGAGAAATAAAAATATCATACCAGCATACTGAAGAAATACTGAAAAAATATAAACAAATATTTGTAGAAATACAAATATTTTGTACTTCTAACAACCTTTTCTATGTAAAGATTGGCCAAAGGGTAAAAGCCCCTAAATATTCTCTGATGAGATCAACACTGATCTTTCTGATCTAAGGTCAGTGTTGTGAGACTGTTCAGGACTGAGGGCAAGACGGATAAAGGCACATGGAGGTAGTCCCTCGAGACAAGGCCAAGCTGGAGGCCAAAAATTCTAATCCAGGTGTGCAAAGCTGGCAGTGTCATGCCATTGCTGACTCAAAGCTGTATTCCTTTGTCAAATGCACATCTATATATACATTACATGGGCAAAAGTATTGGGTCACACCTCTTAATTACTGAATTCGTGCACCTTACTTCCATTAAGGGGAAATCGTAATGCTTCACCATACCAAAGACATTTGGAACAACTCCATGCTTCCAATTTGAGGAAGGCCCTTTTCTATATTCCCAACGGAACTCTCCAAAATCTAGTGGAAAACTTTTCAATAACAGTGGTTTTAGGGAGGTGGGGGTGGGGTGACTGTCATGGTTTCCCAGGTGTAGAAGTGTCATTAAATTGTCAGGGGTCCCAATTTTTTCTAAACAACGTATTCCATACTTTTTTTCATACTCACTGATCAACCCTACTAAAAGTGATTAAATTCTCTGAGCTTTTAAATTATGAATGTCTAGTCCTTCGTTTTAAGACCATGCATTTCTCCAGCTGTTTTTTTAGTCATAAAAAAATCTCAAACTTGTGTTGCTCAATGTTTGTTACTTTACATTTGTGATTTATAAACATTTTTTATAGTACTTACATTTATACTCATATCTACTTTCCTTTTACATGTATCCTCGTATCTACTTTACTTGTACTCATTTTTTTCTTTTTATTTGTGTTTCAGAAAATTACTTATTTCAAATGTACTTTTTTTGCAGTAAAGGAGCGGTTCAGGATCAGTTTCACTGTATTGTATATTTATGACTGAGCATGTGAGAAATAAAAGCCCTGTAACCCTGAAGATTTCTAATTTGCGGGTGGGCTGGGGCTGCAGTTGGGGCCAGCTGAGGGTGTATGTGTTATGAAAACGAACAACATCTCTGTGTGAAGAAATCAGTAGTAAATCACTCCAGAACTAAGTCTACTTTATTTGAAGGAACTTCTACATCTAGGGAAACAGTCAACAGTACATATAAATACACAGTATGGACAAAAATATTGGGATACCTGACCATTAGACTGGGGCTTTAATGACATTGCATTCAGATACACATTAATTTTGAGTTGGTCCCCCTTTACAGCTCTAACAGTTTCTACTCTTCTTGGAAGGGGGGAATGTGTCCATTCATTCTGTAGAGAATTTGTGACATCAAACACTGATGTTGGACGAAAAGATCTGGATCACAATCTCCATTCCAGTCTTCCCAAAGGCGCTAGATGGGGTTGAGGTCAGGACTGTGTGAGAGCCAGTCAAGTTCTTCCACAGTGAACTCCTCCAGTCATGTCTTTATGGAGCTTGATTTCTTCACTATGGTACAGTCATGCTGGAATAGGACAGGTTCTTCCAAAAGCTGGGTACACAGAGTTGGAGGCATGGCATTGTTTGAAATGTCTTGGTACGCTGAAGCATTAAGACTGACTTCCTCTGGAATTAAGGGGCCTAGCCCAAACCCTGGAAAACAAATGTGTTCCAATATAGTTTACATCTGCAAAACATCATAAAATGTGATTTATTTGACTAGGGAATAGTCTGTAGATTGATGGCACAAAATTGTCTGTGTTTGGGGTTTGTACTCTGCCAGCAGTGGGAATACTTTCCAAAATCACTCTAAACTATTTACATGTCTACTTGGCCTGGCATGTGACCACAGTGTTGAGCCAGGCAGTCATGCAGAAAATATGAATTCAAGTAGGATTTACCCTGAAAACAGTCATCGGTCAGGTGTTTATAAACACATGTGAACAAGTGTGAGAATCATTTTTGAAGTTCATAACTTGCTGGGCCTTTATTTACTTTGCTGGTTGGTTAACATGTCTTTAGACCATCTACATTTTAGACTTGACTGTTCATCATCACAGGAGGTCTGGAGACCAATAAGACAAAGAAAGTAAGAGGGAAAATGTAGCTTGTCACACAAATTGGTATTACATTCAAGATGTTTGGTACCATTTTGCTGGTGTGTTACTGTGCTTTACATACATATTAAAATACTGTTGTGTGTTGTACCTTTAATTCGATCAAATGGGGTATGTCTACACTTGAACATGCTGCTAACAATTAACAAAACATTAGAAAGTGGTACTTTTTTTGGCCAGAAGAAAAAAATTATTTCAGTTCATAGTTATTTTAATTGCACTTTTTACATTATGAAGCAGCTTTCAGAAATCTTCAAAGAAAATCAAACTGGACAGTAAACACACATTTAAGTGATGAATATAAAATCAGCATTTTATCAGTGAACATAAATACACTCAAATATCTATATCTATATATCTATATCTATATATCTATCTATATATATATTTATATATATATATACACACACACACACACACACACATCCACACACCAACAAAGTCTCTTCCTGTTCCAGTATCATTAAAAGTGCACCAGTGCATAAAGCAAGCTCCATAAAGACGTAGCTGAATGAGTTTTGTGTGGAAAAACTTGATTGGCCCGCAGAGTCCTGACCTCAGCTCAATACAGTGAGGTCAAATGGATTTTTGTTTTTGCTCGATTTTTGAACATATGACACATTTAAAAGACAATTGAGGAAGGATAAGTCCTTGGTTCGTCTGTCTGATTGGGCTTTGTCCATTTGATTGTGCTCTAACCAACCTGTGAAAATACAAAATTTAGCTTCCATCTTCCTTGAGTTTCAGGATTTCGAAATGTGGTTCATTTTGATTCTTAGTTTCTGAATAGAGTTCCAGCCTGCAATGCTTTATAAAAAGGGCAATAATTCAGAGCCATGCAGCCACTCATAATTGAGCCCATTTACATGTGCCATCCCGACGGAGAAAGGTATATAAAGGTTAAATAAGACTGAAAAAATTGGCAGAAAAAAGGGTCAGACCGACTGAATACTGATTTATCGACTGCAAATCTTCCCGATGTTTAAAAGACCTCTGATAGTAGATTTCGTTATTACGGATATGCCCCCCAGAGGCTGCCGGATCTAAGGGTTTATTATTGCAGCAGTGGGGTTAGAGCTGAACAGACACAGAGCCCCACCGTGTGGCAAAAGTGCAAACATCCTTATTTTTTTATCACCAGAGTCTAGAGTGACGTCATAGGCAGTTTACAGCAGGACTACAGCAATGACCAGATAATCAGGTCGTTTTTTACACTCACCTAAAAGAAGACATTCTGTTGAACAGTTTTGGACTTTAGGTCCCATCCAACACCCACTCGGATGATTTAGGGATTCTGCATTAAATTTGTGAGTGTTGCATTCATGTCGGAACCATTTTTAATATAAGAGACGACGACATGGGACATCCTGCTGGGGGGGGGCTTGAAACCGGGGTTGTGGGCGGGGCTTGCCGTGTGCTTCCCTCATTAAACATTGCCGGGTGGCTATTTTCAAATCAATATACATGCAAATGTGACTAAAAAAGTGGGGGAGAGGAAACGGGGTTAAAATACACATGTGTTTTGTCTGCACAGACACGCAGAAACAAAACAATATAAAATATAAAGTCTAAATAAATCCAATAAAATCTCCGTAGAAAAACAACTCAGTATGAAATTCAATATGCTCTATATCAAAATGCTGGGTATAAATACTATAGATCAGGGGTGGCCAACATGGTGCCCAGTTCTAAAAATCGGACCTGATCTAAAAATACCACAACTCACCATTAAGCAGCGTGTAACATTGAATTTGATCCTGTTGCTATTCTTTTTTAGTCACATTTGCATTATATAGATTTGAAAATAACATCTAAAAAAATGATAATGTTTAATATATTAAGTTTAGATAAGTTTATGTAAACTCTTTTGTAGTGTAAACTGGTAGCCCTTTGTATGACTCAGCACTCGTGAAGTAGCTCTCAGTTACCAAAAGGTTGTTTTCTGAATATAGATAAATAACTTACAGTTAAGTGAACTACTAATAACACAGATAGCAGTTAAGAGTCCATTGCTGCATGTAGGAGAGCTCAGTAGTGTGTAAGTTATATTGACATAATCGTGATATTTACATAGTAAAATGATTCAGCACCCATTTAGAAAACATCACATGGTACTGAACATGGTAAGACTACTGCACATAATGATAATGTTTTAGCACCCATTAAGAACACTGCACAGTATTGCACATGGTAGGCTGTTGAAAATAACAGCAAAATGCACAGTCATACACAAAAATAGTTACTTAAACATGGAAAGATATTGCACAAAGTATCATCAGGCTATTGCCCATGTCACAAAGATTCCTTCAAAGTTTGAATTTGGTTGAATACTGGTTGACTGTATATTATTATCGACTGCATTTCGTTTTTGCAGGTGACAGTGTGGTCTCGAGTGCCTAAATTCAGCTTCATAATTTGGGCCAGAAAGCAGAGGGGATTTTTTAACTAATGAGTTAAGATTATGATGTCATGCTTTCCTAACATTTCATTAAAATAGAATTTGAAGTTCATAACTTGCTGGGCCTTTATTTACTTTGCTGGTTGGTTAACATGTCTTTAGACCATCTACATTTTAGACTTGACTGTTCATCATCACAGGAGGTCTGGAGACCAATAAGACAAAGAAAGTAAGAGGGAAAATGTAGCTTGTCACACAAATTGGTATTACATTCAAGATGTTTGGTACCATTTTGCTGGTGTGTTACTGTGCTTTACATACATATTAAAATACTGTTGTGTGTTGTACCTTTAATTCGATCAAATGGGGTATGTCTACACTTGAACATGCTGCTAACAATTAACAAAACATTAGAAAGTGGTACTTTTTTTGGCCAGAAGAAAAAAATTATTTCAGTTCATAGTTATTTTAATTGCACTTTTTACATTATGAAGCAGCTTTCAGAAATCTTCAAAGAAAATCAAACTGGACAGTAAACACACATTTAAGTGATGAATATAAAATCAGCATTTTATCAGTGAACATAAATACACTCAAATATCTATATCTATATATCTATATCTATATATCTATCTATATATATATTTATATATATATATACACACACACACACACACACACATCCACACACCAACAAAGTCTCTTCCTGTTCCAGTATCATTAAAAGTGCACCAGTGCATAAAGCAAGCTCCATAAAGACGTAGCTGAATGAGTTTTGTGTGGAAAAACTTGATTGGCCCGCAGAGTCCTGACCTCAGCTCAATACAGTGAGGTCAAATGGATTTTTGTTTTTGCTCGATTTTTGAACATATGACACATTTAAAAGACAATTGAGGAAGGATAAGTCCTTGGTTCGTCTGTCTGATTGGGCTTTGTCCATTTGATTGTGCTCTAACCAACCTGTGAAAATACAAAATTTAGCTTCCATCTTCCTTGAGTTTCAGGATTTCGAAATGTGGTTCATTTTGATTCTTAGTTTCTGAATAGAGTTCCAGCCTGCAATGCTTTATAAAAAGGGCAATAATTCAGAGCCATGCAGCCACTCATAATTGAGCCCATTTACATGTGCCATCCCGACGGAGAAAGGTATATAAAGGTTAAATAAGACTGAAAAAATTGGCAGAAAAAAGGGTCAGACCGACTGAATACTGATTTATCGACTGCAAATCTTCCCGATGTTTAAAAGACCTCTGATAGTAGATTTCGTTATTACGGATATGCCCCCCAGAGGCTGCCGGATCTAAGGGTTTATTATTGCAGCAGTGGGGTTAGAGCTGAACAGACACAGAGCCCCACCGTGTGGCAAAAGTGCAAACATCCTTATTTTTTTATCACCAGAGTCTAGAGTGACGTCATAGGCAGTTTACAGCAGGACTACAGCAATGACCAGATAATCAGGTCGTTTTTTACACTCACCTAAAAGAAGACATTCTGTTGAACAGTTTTGGACTTTAGGTCCCATCCAACACCCACTCGGATGATTTAGGGATTCTGCATTAAATTTGTGAGTGTTGCATTCATGTCGGAACCATTTTTAATATAAGAGACGACGACATGGGACATCCTGCTGGGGGGGGGCTTGAAACCGGGGTTGTGGGCGGGGCTTGCCGTGTGCTTCCCTCATTAAACATTGCCGGGTGGCTATTTTCAAATCAATATACATGCAAATGTGACTAAAAAAGTGGGGGAGAGGAAACGGGGTTAAAATACACATGTGTTTTGTCTGCACAGACACGCAGAAACAAAACAATATAAAATATAAAGTCTAAATAAATCCAATAAAATCTCCGTAGAAAAACAACTCAGTATGAAATTCAATATGCTCTATATCAAAATGCTGGGTATAAATACTATAGATCAGGGGTGGCCAACATGGTGCCCAGTTCTAAAAATCGGACCTGATCTAAAAATACCACAACTCACCATTAAGCAGCGTGTAACATTGAATTTGATCCTGTTGCTATTCTTTTTTAGTCACATTTGCATTATATAGATTTGAAAATAACATCTAAAAAAATGATAATGTTTAATATATTAAGTTTAGATAAGTTTATGTAAACTCTTTTGTAGTGTAAACTGGTAGCCCTTTGTATGACTCAGCACTCGTGAAGTAGCTCTCAGTTACCAAAAGGTTGTTTTCTGAATATAGATAAATAACTTACAGTTAAGTGAACTACTAATAACACAGATAGCAGTTAAGAGTCCATTGCTGCATGTAGGAGAGCTCAGTAGTGTGTAAGTTATATTGACATAATCGTGATATTTACATAGTAAAATGATTCAGCACCCATTTAGAAAACATCACATGGTACTGAACATGGTAAGACTACTGCACATAATGATAATGTTTTAGCACCCATTAAGAACACTGCACAGTATTGCACATGGTAGGCTGTTGAAAATAACAGCAAAATGCACAGTCATACACAAAAATAGTTACTTAAACATGGAAAGATATTGCACAAAGTATCATCAGGCTATTGCCCATGTCACAAAGATTCCTTCAAAGTTTGAATTTGGTTGAATACTGGTTGACTGTATATTATTATCGACTGCATTTCGTTTTTGCAGGTGACAGTGTGGTCTCGAGTGCCTAAATTCAGCTTCATAATTTGGGCCAGAAAGCAGAGGGGATTTTTTAACTAATGAGTTAAGATTATGATGTCATGCTTTCCTAACATTTCATTAAAATAATTCAGTTTTTATGTTTCAGAATGTAGCATTTACTCCCTAGTCCATAAAGAATAGCATTCTGGAATCTTGAAAACCAGGTCTTGAAAACCACATTTACATACACTGAATGGGCACTTCATTCAGATACATAACTTTGATAATGAGTTGATCCCTCTTTGCAACTATAAAAGCTTTTGCTCTTCTTGAAGGCTTTCCACAGGATTTTGTAAATTCTGTAATGAGTTTGTGGCCCATTCATTCTGCAGAACATTAATGAAGTGTTGGGTGAGAAGGACTGGCTCGCAGTCTCTGTTCCAGATCATTCCAAAGGTGTTGGATGGGATTGAGGTCAGAGCTCTGTGCAGGACACTCAAGTTCTTCCACACAGAACTCATCCAGCCATGTCTTTATGGAGCTTAATTTTGCCCCAGGCACAGTCATCCTGTTGTCCAAAACATATTGGTCTGATTAGCATTAAGACTAAACTGTACTGGTGTGTTCCAATCCATTTGTCCATATAGAGTATACATTTTTGCAATATATATGCATATTCCTAACAGCCATATTCCTGGATTTAATAGTAATAATTCTTGGTATAATATTACTGTTTTTGTCAATGCCTGCTGTACACTCCAATATGTACCTTTATGTATATCCACAGTGTTCTTACTTTGTACATATATACAAACATATGCTCAATATGTATGTATATTTTCAATACAGGACTCCATATTTATAGTTTGTATTTGTATTGTATTGGGTACTTTTTATACTGTGCTCCTGTTGAATAGTTTTTATTCTATTGGTTTTGCTGCTCTTACAAATGTACTGTCCATTTTCTGCATTAGCAATGCAAATTTTCCCATTTGTGAAAAATCTGTATACCGCACACTAGCACCATCTAGCTTGGCACTGATAAAGAGGAAAATTATTCACACATAACTATCACAAGTTATGCAGTTATGAGTGACAGACTGAATTATATTACAGACCCCTAAGGACTGAAAACGTTAACACAGAAACACATCTTTTACACAGCAAAATTCCTCCTCCTCCTCACGAACCCAATAGAGCCTACAGTTCACCTTCTTCAGCTCTCAACAACGGCAACAACATTAACTGATCTAGATGAAAAATTCACACACGTATTAGGAACTATGCATGGCCATAAATGACCTCATCCACATTTACTTTGTTTGCATTTACAGTCTGTTACTCTGACAGATAGGCTTTCACCTTTACTTCTATCCTGTCAGGGCTATAAAAGTCAAATTTCATATCAAATATTCCACAGTAACCCATAATCCACCCATTTTCTTTCTCTGTCTCTGCCACAGATAAATCCTCAGCCTCTGCAGTTCTGTTCAGTTACACCCCCACATCAGTGCTTGGTCAGTTATTGTGTCTCAAATTACCTGCTGTCCTCCACACAAGCAGTGCTATCTACCGGACAAATCCAGTCAGTGTGACATAATCTCAGGGTAATTTCAGCTATTTCAGCTAAAACAAAATTAGGTTTTAGATCAGCATTTAGCTATCAAGACCAATATAATTGCATTACCATAAACTATATGGAAAGAAATATTGGGTCACACCTCGTAATTACTGAATTCAGTTGGCCGGTTACTTCCAGTGAAGAGCAAGTTCAATGCTTCAGCATAGTAAGACGTTTTGGACAACCCCATGCTTTCAAATTTGTGGACACAGTGTGGGGATGAACGTTTTCTATACTAAGCAAGCTCCATAAAGACATGGCTGGATAAGTTCAGTGTGGAAGAATTTGACTGTTCCACATAGAGTCCTGATCTCAACCCCATCCAACACCTCCGAGATTAACTGGAACAGAGACTGTGAGCCAGACCTTCTTGTCCAACATCAGAGTCTGACCTCATAAATGCTCTACCGAATTAATGGTTACAAATTCCCACAGAGACTCCAAAACCTTTTGGAGAGCCTTCCGAGGAGCGTGGAAGCTATTACATCTGCAATGTGAGACCAAATCAATTTAAAGTCTATGTATTTCATTACTGACCTATAGGTGGAATGGTCAGGTGTCCCAATACTTTTGTCTATAGAGTATATATATATATATAAATAAATATATATATATAAATAAATATATATATATAATATATAATATATATATATACTCT
>JBBKCR010012816.1:0-12540 GCA_037577295.1 Ladigesia roloffi | reverse complement strand
AAAAGCAGAGCCCCCCCCCCCCCCCCCCTGCACGGGGCCAAGACAAAACCCACAGCCTTTCCCAATCAGTCATGCATCCCACCTACATTAAACACGTATGGAGCTCCTACAGCTATGTCTGCAGCCTGGAAGGCCAGCGTTCCCTACATCTCATCAAACATGGCGAGAAAACACACCGTCGACTGCTTATAAAGCAGTGAAGCAGAGAAATCCCGGCTCGTCAGCATACGCACACACACACGCGCGGGCTCTTCATCACTAAGCCGTAGTCTTTTCCAAAAAAACTGTTTTCTAGCAGGACTACCGTCTCGTAAATGGTGCTTGTACATTTCAGTCCATCCCCAACACCGCATCCCAATCCCCAACACACCGAGTCGACATCACTAATCCGCAGTCTTTTTTAAACAAAAAATCTACTTCCTAGCAGGACTACCATATCTCGTAGATGGTGCTTGCACATTTCAGTTCATCAGTAACACCCCCTCCCCCGCGCCAGTCCCAATGACTCGAATTAGCAAGTGAGCTAATGTTATTATCACACCCCCTCGAAATACAGCCTTATTCATTTCGACAACTTTATTAACAGCCCTTTTTAAAAAGGCCACTTTGCTGAGGAGTGCAAGTTCAGCCCCGCGTCCCCACAAACAAGCAGTCGTACCCGGGCGGGATCACTGGCAACAACACGGGCTAGCTACGGTCCACCATCTTGAAATAAAACCCCACACACGCATACACACACACACACACACAGGTCTTCCTATGCGGCTCATCAATCCAACCGCACACCAAATTTCACATCAGATGATTGTTTATGATCAAGCTAACTAATATCCCTTTAAGAAAACATTATAGTCCATTATTATACGGCTACAACACACCCTGAGCTGGAGGGTAAACGTTGGTTTTGCACACTTTGCCCAATTTTAACAATAAAACAACATGAGTCACTTTAGTCTGAGTCTCTACAAATTCATGATTCTAGTGCAGTTTATCTACAATAAGCCACATGTAGATCTTCTGTTTTACTCCAATCAAGCTTTCTGGGTGTATTCAACAACCCAAAAATGTGTTTAAAGTACTGTTTCAATGTGAATATTAACATTGCCTACTGTGTCAGTCCTAAAAACGGATTTTAGCTTAACGCTAACTAGCTGGCCTGGTTTAACCCTCACATCATACGCCAGTCTAAACGTACATAAATGTTAAAATACGATTTTCTAGCCACTAGTGCATGTTCCACAGCTGCATTAAAGCCCACAACAAACACGTTTGACTTTTAGTTATCAGTTAAACTGAGTTTATTCATTCATTTTCTGGCTTTCATTCTGAAAACGATTGACTACTAGGTTGCAGCCACTCTACTGGGCCTGCCTACTAATAAACAAAAACATGTTTTTTTTTACAATAAAAACAAAGACACGTCACATCATTGGGTAGTTTGAGACACCGAGACAAGTAACGTGTGTAACTAAGGGGTCTCTAAGCATTTTAGACATTACATAACCGAGCAAAAGCTCCCACTCGCTTGCAGTCCGCACCACGTTAGTGTAGCTAAGGGTGCTAACGGCCATATAATGCGGTATTAACGAGGAGAGAATCAGCAAATTCACCTTTAAGAGCAAACCCAAATTAATACCTCAACGTGGGTTTCAATAACGCCATCATTAGGCTACCTAGCCTGAGTATGTTTTAACATTGGTGCATTTTGTAAACATCGTTTTTTCTTTCCAGTTGTTAGCTTAGCACTGCTAATGAGGTCAGAACATGCTAGTAAAGCTGCTGTAATGGTAAACAGTGGGACTAGCAAGCTACCTGGAGTTTAAAAAGTGCCCAAACAAAATAAATCGTTTTAAGATAACACCTGATCTACTTGATTGCATGAGGCAGTACCTTCCATCTCCATGTCCTCCGGCTCGCTGAGTTGCTGCTCGCCGGCTTTCTGCTGTTGCTGCTGCTGCTGGGTGTGATGGTGGTTCATGGTCGCGGGGTCTGGTGCTGGGTGATGGGGCTGATGGTGCCTCTCTTCTTTGTCTTCCTCCACCTTGTCTGGCGTTTGGAAATGGGGCTGTTGGTGTTCCTGCTGCTGCTGGAGGGAAGCGAGGGGTTGCGGAGGTGGGGTGCTCAAGTCGAGCCTCTGCTCCTGGGCCTGCACGAACACGACCTCGGCCTTTCCCGCCGTCAGAGCCGGAGATGGAGGCAGGGAGGCCGGTGGGGGAGCGGGCAGAGACACGCGGACGTATTTGCTCGCTATTCGCCCAATCTCGGCGCCTTTGGGGGGTGGAGGTGGCGGGGAAGAGGTCTGCTACAGGCAGTGCTCTAATGCAGGCAGTGCTCTAAAAAAGGAGGCCGCGTTCCCTGGTTTCTCCCCCCTTCTCCTGAGAAAACACGGGTTAGCTTTAAGCTAGCAGAGAAACAGAAGAGCCCGACAGAGGCTTCAGTAAGAGAGAGAGAGACAGAAAAACAAAAATCCCCGCAAAGTAAATGTTCAGATGTAGGATTTCCTGCTGGTTTTCCAGTCCGTGTGCTCCTCCGGGCGTCCCTCTGGTAAGGGGGAGCGGAGAGAAGAGCTATCCATTCAAACCGCCCGAACCGCCCCGAGCCGAGAAGATCAGAGCCGGGGAGCTGCAGCTCGGACAGGCCCCGCGGGCAACGGCATCGTACATAAAGCTCTTAGGAAAACACAGGAAAATAATAGAGTGTATCTGTTATTTTACCCCGGTCAAGGCCAGAGCCAGCCTCTTTCACTCTTACACACTCTCTCTCTAGCTCACTCGCTTGCTCGCTCTGCCCCCTGTGTCTCTCTTTCTCTGTTTTCTCTGATGTGCAGTTTTGAGGCAAAACTCAAAATGGCGGTCGCGCTCCTCTCTGAAATGTCATATCCGCGAGGAGCTGCGCGCGCAGAGAGACACAGCGCGCACTGTTTACTCTTTATTATTATTACAAACTGTTTACTCCTTATACTACCATAACAATTAAGGCCTTGCCCCTTAATTTTTATTATAATCTAAGCAGTAAACAGTTTGGGAAAATAATTATTGTTATTATCGTCACTTTCGGGGTTGATGATATGAGCTGTTTACTCACTATCATAAGACATTATTTACTCGTTGTTGTTATTATTATATTAATATATTAGTCACTGTTTTACTGTTTACTCATTATTGTGCATTATTCTTTAAAATCCTACTTGATTTGACTTTACTGCTTAGCTCTTATTCCTATTGTTGTTATTATTACTATTATTATTGTAACTGTTATATTTTGTGTTTTGACATGTGAAAGAAAAGTCTAAATACTAAACAACCTATGTGGGAACGCATATATTCACACTGTATACTCCTTATGGGACCACCCATTAAAAGTTACCATGAAGATGCAGTTTGACAAAAATGACGGCAGTGAAATAAGACATCTAAAACATTTATGTTAGCATTAAAAATGAATTAATTAACAATGAATTGGAGTTTTTAGGATTTTGCTGTGTTGCACAAGTTACTTTCTAGGGTGTTGCTTGGTGGCTGTTAGGTAGTATCTGGGCAGTTGCTGAGGTGTAGGAGTTGGTTGCTATGGTATAAAATGTTGTTGGTTGGTGGTTGCAATGGAGTACCCTTGGTGGTGCTTAGGTGTAGGAAACAGATCCTATGGAGTTTCAAGGTGGTTTCTAGGCAGCAGGTCTATCTCAATATTTATTCTGGAATTTTTTTCTTCTTCTTCTTCGTAATAATAATATTATTATTGTTATTCATTTGTATTATATACAAGAGTAGTCTATATAGTAAACAGTGTGTGTTAGAACACCACACACAAATCAGGGGGGGGGGGGCGTGCATTCACACTACTTACTGTTTAGCAAGTTGTTTTCTATGATACAATGTAAAATAATAACAATAAAGAGAAATAATCGAAGTATTTCAATGACACATGTATTTTGTGTGTGTGTGTGTGTGGCTTCACAGTCCACTCTTGCTTGAGGTCTGTAATTTGCTGTGAATTTGAACAGTTCAGATGGAAAATGTGCCATTTTGGAGAAAATTGCTGACAAGATCTACATTTGCATGCTACTTACATATCATTTCCTAAAAACAAGTCTTTTGCAAACATTATTTTCTATCCATGTACACATTTTACTATTTTGTACCTTTATTAACAAGAAAATGTCCTACTTTCCATTAATCACTACCGACCTACAAAAAGCGATCTGATAGACTTTGCAACATTTCATATGACACTATGCACACATATGCACATAAAACAGGTGTAGGTTCACTGATTGCTTGAGTAGTAAATAAAGTGGCATCCATTACCACGGTAAAGAAATAGGTCGGTAAATGTCGCTATAGAAAACTGCTTCACTTCTGTTTATGCCAAATTACTTTGTTTACTCACTGCTTAAATCAGAAAGAATGTTTGAACAATTTGTTAAAATCCCTGTTATTCTCAACATACCAGATATTACATCTGCTGCCTACCCATACGCACACACACAGCCACCTATCATAATTTCATAACTGTTAAAAACAGCATGTAATCATGTGCATTTTACCACATTGTCAGATGTCTCATGATAAACCAGTATCCGATTAAAAGAAAATCCTTATTCAGGTAGATAGTCATAATAATACTTGTGCTAATAACTGCAGTGGCAGGCCAGAGAATGTATAGCATATAATAAATAACTGGTGTTTACTGTGGCAGTTGGGGTATAAGGTTGTTTAAGGTAAAGTTATTTTGTACATATGTGTCACTATAACAAAGCCTAGGATCACTATGCACAATGCCAAGCATCTTGTGGTGCGCGGCAAAGCACTTTTCCACTAGAATCTGGAGCATTGGATATGTGTTCTCTGCAGTGATAAATTGTGCCTCACAAGCTGGCATTCTGATGGATTAATGGGTTTGGTTGATACCAGGAGAACTGTAGCTTCTAGAATATCTAGTATCAAAACATCAACATTTGGTGGAGGGGGAATAATGGTCTCTTTTTTAGGTATGGGTTTGGCCTCTTAGTTATACAGTTTTTCTTAGTTGTTTGCACACGTGTACTTCAGACAAAATGACTACAACATGTAACTGATGCACTAACCCCCTGAACCAATTCTGCTAAACTACAATCACAATTCCTGCTTTACACTCCAATTTTAGTTTTAAAACACACTTTTTTCAAAACAATACACACAATTCTCTGGAATTTTCATGAAGAAAATCTCTTGTTTTCACAAGAAACAAAATGGCATTCAAAATTGTAAAGTCCGTAGTATGCCCTACTTTGCATACTAACTCATCACATGGGTAAACACATATCACATGTAATTGCAATTAAGAATCAGAGCTTCATAAAAGGGCAACAGGTGAGCTCCTCTGTTTTGGAGCAATAGATGCCAACACTGGAAACAGATGGAGAGCAAGAGTAGAGGAGAAGGATGGGGAGGAGGGGGACAAGAAAGGCTAAGGAACAATTAGATCAAAGCCACCGTGGTTGATCATTTGGTCAACAATGATCTAACCATGAGGGAGGCTGAGCAAAGAGTACAGACAAATTTCATGCAGGTACACTGTAGCCTCCATCATCCAGACTTTCTGAAATGAAAATGGTAAGAAATCTCACTGTACTCGATGAGTACATTACTTTAGTACAGTCCTGCCTGTGAAATGTTCTGTAGACTGTTTCAGTATTCGGGAAATGTATTCCTAATTTATATTCCTACATGCATGCCTATTAAAAGTATTTTACATCTTTTATTATTCTAGAAAGAGAGTATGCAGCAATTGTTTTTTTGTAACTGTATTCAGTAAATTCTTCTGTTGTTTGTATATGTAGGCCCCAGTATTTGCAACTTTGTGCTTGTTGGGATGAACACTGTGTACATTAGTTTTGTGGGAAAAATACAGTAAAATATATGTAGTACTGTGTGTTTTGTATACAAACACTGAAATATTTTACACTGAACTTATGTAGGCCTATGTACTATCTGTAGTAAGTGTAACGCTGAACAAAAAGGCTTTATAATGAAAGGAAAAGAACTGGTCATAGTGTTTTACATTAAGCCCATCAGCGATCAACTGGTTCTCATAAATGTCTATTCATGTGATGGTTTGTGTGTGTCATTTGAGAAAAGAATCCCATTTTGAGAAGAAAGTGCATTTTGCAGGAGAATTAAAGGGTTTTGCCCACTGGGTGTGTGTTTTTTTTATTTGTGTGTAGATTTCTCACAAGAAGAGTCCTGCTTTCAGAAAATTTGTGTAAACAACTGTAATTGCCCTTTTACCTATAATTAGGTGCACATATGCTAAATGAAGGCCTGCTCCAGAATATGAGAATGGGCAAAAAGTAAAAAGGAACTGTAGCCGCTTGAACAGAAATTTAGCCTTAACCCAGTTATGTCGTCTACAGATGGTGTGATTTCAGCAATCTTATAATAAATCACACTGTACAACATGGATAACATGTAATAAACTTGGGTATGAGGTGTGTGTAGATGTTTGATGGTGTGTGAAGGTGTGTACATGTATGATGGTGTGTATAAAGGTGTGTGTGTGAAGGCATGTAGATGTATGAAGGTGTGTGTGAGGGTGTGTGTGAGGGTGTGTATGATGGTGTGTGTGAAGGTGTGTGTGCGGGTGTGTATGATAGTGTGTGTGAAGGTGTGTAGATATATGAGGGTGTGTGTATGTGAAGATGTGTAGGTGTATGAGGGTGTGTAGATGTATGATGGTGTGTGGGATGATGTGTGTGAAGGTGTGTAGATGCATGAGGGTGTGTGTGAGAAGTTGTGTAGATGTATGAGGGTGTGTGAAGGTGTGTAGATGTGTGATTGGTTAGTGAATGTGTGTTGATGATTAATTGCCAGTTCAGCAGATAAAGGATGCAGTGATTGGTACAACCATATAATAACACTAATTTGTAAAAAAAGCACACCTGCATCCATTTTATATTGGTCTATAAAACGATGGCCTATTTGGCTTTATTAGATACTGTCACTATACTGTTACTGGTACTGTACACTTACTGTTTTCAACTGTAATTCTTATTTTCATGATTGAGAGAATATTATTTTAATGTTCTACCAGATGCGATTCATTTATACATAATTCATTAAAACCTCAAATATCATTTCAAAGATCACAGGTCAGTGTTGGACCTGAAAGCAAAACCTGAATGTGGAAAGTAATGAGAGTAACAGATTGTATACCAGGGGTCTTTCGAAACGTTTATTCAAAGTATTTTATTTTTCTGATATAATCTGAAGTAAACAATTTTAACTCCACCATGCCTTGGGAGCTGTGGACATTTAAAATGAAGAACTTGCCCTTTAATTCTTCTGCAGTACGTCACCGCTTTGTGTCACTAATTGATTGACGTTTTATGCTGACTAATGAGAATCCTAGATTTTCTCCTTGCCTGGTCGAATGGAATGCAGAAGACCAATCACTTTGACCCTTTTGCTTGAGGGCGGGCGCTATGTGCGTATCCGTTTTTCTGAGGCCAAGCACGTCAGTGAAGTTGGTGGAAGGGAAGCGATAAGAGTCGAAGTAGCCCTGTTCGATTTTTTTTAGGTTTACGAGTTATATTTTGACCATCCGAAAACAGTAGCAGGGTGCCGTGGTCCCGTACGTTTATGTGATCTCACAAAGCCGTAGTTTGGCGAAGTTTTTTGGCCCGTTTCTCGGCATGGAGGAGAAGAAGGAGGAGAGGGAGGCAGAGATCCAGGAGCACGGCCCGGAGCACTGGTTCTCAAACTGGGAGAGGCAGTGTCTGGCTGAAGCCGAACAAAACCAGCCCAGCGAAGAAGAGGTCGACCAGGACCGGGAGAAGCTTTGGCACCTTTTTCAGAATTCAGCCACTGCCGTGGCTCAGCTTTATAAAGGTCTCAGATAAGCTGATTTGCTCCTCAGGCATCAGGATAGACTGGTCTTCACCCAGCCGGGCAGATAGCAGTGCCAGCAGCTGCAGGACTTACAATACGATACTTAGTTGCTGTTCATTATTAACAGTTTAAATTAGCCAAAAAATATATATTTCTATGTAATATGGTTAGTTGGTTGCTTTGCCAGATTCCTACAGCCGGGCGGATGACAGTGTTAGCTTTAGCCCATTCACTACAACACAATACGTACCCAATGTTTATTATTAACGGTCTAAGTTAGCCATATTAGTGACAAATCAGCGCTTCTAACTAAATAAATTCTTGTTTTAATATTAAAACTATTATGTAATTAATATAGGAGCTAATTAGCTTTTGTTACCAACACTAGTGCTGCTGCTCCAACACAATACTCACATTTTTCTGTTAATATTACACTCTTAAATATAGCCAAATTAGTGACGAACAAGGTCGTCTAACTAATCAAACCCTTATTTGAACATGTATGTGTACTTAGCTGCTGTTGCAAACACAGCTGCTAAGCTAACTAAATTCTTTAACTCCATTTTTTGGGTTTGGCTGCCGCTACAAAACAAGGTTCTGAACTGTTATTAACAAGTAAAGTGAGCCAAATTAGTAGCAAACGAGCTCTTCTAACGAATTGGAACCTTGATATTAATGTATGTATATTAAAATATCATAATAATATAGCATGTTCGCCTCTTTTACCAACATTGCTAATTAGCTAACCAAATCAAAATTTCGGCTGCAGCTACAATACAATAATCACACTTACTGTCCTGTAACAGTTGAAATTTATCCACAATAGTAAATACTGAGCTCTTCTAACGAATTAAATTCTTATTTTAATATATATAATGATTTGGTTAATATAGCTTGTTAGCTGCCTAGCTAAGCTAACCTAATTATTTAAACCATTTTCTTTGGGTTTTCGCTGCAGCTACAACACAATACTTGCTGTTTATTATTAGCCATAAAATTTCACAAAATTTGTGACAACTGAGCTCCTCTAAGACCTGATTTTAACACATGTATGTACATACATGTATGTAGGTTTAAGAAATATTAACAATATAGCTAGCCTGTATTGTTAGCTTTTCTTACCAACATTGCTGCCTGGCTAAGCTAACAAAATTATTTTACTCCTGTTAGCCACAACTATCATCAACGTATTAATTAATATTTTTTTAACATGTTAAAATATTTTTAGTTCTTGAAACTCACTAAGGGCACAGAGGACAGGTGAAAACACGTGTATTACTTAAAATATTTTTTTAAATAAGTGTCGTTAAATGTCATTTAGGATTGGTAGGGTTAATAGGCAGTTAGTATGCTTATTGTGTATCTAAATTAGTCAAATAATTTCTTTGGGTTGTGAAGACAGCCTTTGGCTAATGTTCCAGTCCGTTCTAAGGAAATGTGAGCATTGAGAATAAAAACATCAGCGTTTATGACTCCACTGAGCGTGTAATCAGATATGAAAAAAAATTTATATTTTCTTTTTTGTGGCTATATTAGAACTTAACTCCCTGCTTCAGATCTGCATTTCTATCCAATATCTGTAATTAGTGTAAAACCGTACAGAATGAACACATTAACAAATTGCATAAAATGAACCCTGCTGCTAATAGTGGCCAAAGATTTTCATCTTTAACGAGATCAGATGAAATATTCTTCAAAATGCTCTTTTGTCATTCTAGGTTTTTTAGTAAAAGGTGAAGAATGCACGTCATGTCAGTTGTGTAGTCTGGCCTTTTCAGTCAAACATATTTTAGTTTGTTTTTCTGTTGCTTTTAGTAACAAAGGGCAGTGATTTTACTGCCAGTGTTCTCTGGAAGACTTTTTTTAAAATAAAATTACCACCATATACAATTTTTTAAATTTTGAAAAAATAATGATTTAAAAATAGTTGTTATATTATTTGTTAGTTGTTTATTTCTTTTTTGTTTAAGTTTCTTGTTTTTAAATTATATTTATTGATTAATATTCTATTTTGCTGGGACGTAACCATTATTGTTGATTTGGCATTAAACATAAACTACTGCTACTTGGTGGCTATACTGAGAGCCAGAGGGTGCTGACTGGGTTTCCACCTGCTGATTTTGACATTCAGTGTTGTTGCTTGTGTGTCGACATTGGCAACCAAACAAACAGGCTGAGCTCTGTCTAGGTTCATGTCCAAGAGCCTCTATCTGGTCCATCTAGGGATGTTTTTGTACAGTTTTGGGCATAATTTAGATGCTTCCATACCTAGCCAGATAAAATAAACCTGTATTAGTCCCACAAGTGGGACATTTACAGTTATGTGGTGATTCATGCCTGAAAAGTGCATGAAGTAAATGGAGGAGGCACAGCACCCAGGGTGGATAGTAAGAAATGATTTCTCTGCGTTTAACCCATTCACCATTTGAAGCAGCGTGGGGATGGTACCTTGCTCATGTTTACCTCAGTGGTGCCATTAGCTGTCCTGGGATTTGAACCCATGGCATTCTGAGCACAGAGGCGACTTCCTAACCATAACTGATTTATAATTGAGGCTTAATGTCATAAATGAAGTATAACAACAGGTCTTGACAGCTAATTGTTTCACGTCAGCAAAGCTGTGCTTTCTTTGGGTCGCCCTTTGGAAATACAAAGGCATGCCTTTGCAACCTGAAACCTTTCAGCCGCCTCTCCAGTCATCCAAAACACGTCCTTACTTTTATTTTTGTCTTTCAGATCGAGTTTGCCATCAACAAGGCTTGTCGCTGTGGGTGCCATTTCAGAACGCTGCGACCGCAGTGACCAATCTCTACAAAGGTATGGTGGCTGTGTGAGTTTTGACAGAATTCGGGCAGTCGTCAGTGGATGCTCATTTGTCAGCTCTGATATTTTTTAACATTTCGCTTTGACAGAGAGCGTGGACGCACACCAGAGAAGCTATGACCTAGGAATTCAGACCGGCCATCAGAGGCGCAACAAAGATGTTTTGGCCTGGCTCAAAAAGCGAAGGAGGACCATCCGAAGGGAGGATTTGATAAGCTTCCTTTGTGGCAAAGTGCCACCACCCAGGATTTCAAGAGCAGCACCCAGACTGCCTCCCAACCGGCCACCCTCAGCAGACACAGTGTCGTCTGTAGAAACTGATTTACAGCCGTTCCGCGAAGCCATAGCGCTGCATGGTAAATTGCAGATTACATGGTACACCACACGCTATTACTGAGAATCTCCTTCAAGTATGGGGGCCTTGTTGTCGGCCACCAGTTTAATGGATACATTTTCTTGTCTAATGTCTAAAATCTTCTTGACTAGTTTGCACAGGATAAGAAATCTTGGTCTAGATTACAGAGGTGCCAACTCACATGAACTTACTGGACATATTGAATATAGCCTGCTTTTACCCTAACCTTCTACCTAGCTGGTTAGCCCAAAAGTCTCTCAATAGTTGCATGTTCGTCCAGTCAAAACAGTAAAAGCTACAGAAGGTTTGCTGGCATTAGCTGTGGAGGCAGTAACTATTGATACTTATTAAATATCAACAAAACTGTAAATTGCAAATGACACAGAAAGATGGGGGATTGGTTCTTGCATGAAAACGTCAGGCAAGTTTTTTTGGTGTTTTTTTTGGGGGGGGGGGTGGAATGCATTTACTCAAAAAATTAGTGTTGTGATTTCCCTCACGTGACTCTTGGAGCAAGCACAGCATGGCAGAGAGATATCATTGGACCTAGGAGGAAATGGGTGGTTTTCAAAGGAACTGGGTCTTTTCTAGCGTTCGCAGGGATGTCCAGGGAAATCTAAGCCTTTGGGAAGTTCACAAACATATGGAAGAACTCTTAGACAGTGATTCTGATTGAAAATAATAAATTTTCCGGAGTCATACGCGATGGGGTAGCCAGTGCTCGGGTTACATGGAACTGGAGATGTCAAACGATATTTTATAAAGTCACTATAGTTGAATGACACTGATCTAAAATGGCTGAGGAACTAACATATTACGACTTACATTACCTCCTTAAATTAAATCTTGGCGGAATAGTGCTTTAAAGCAATTTGGCACCTTGAAGCCAAAGCCAGACATTTTTGACTGCACATATACTATGTGTACTGGGCATGTTTACAAGGTATTTAAGTAACGTCTACTTAGAATAAGTTCCTTCTGTAAAATCCTGCAGGCGTTTTGAAATGGTAAAGGTCTCGGCTTGCTGTTTGGCAGCTGGGAGTGATAGAGAGCTACAAAGTCCTAGCTGTTTCCTATTCTTGTGTGAACTCACAATAGTATGGTTGTCATTCTAATGTGGCTTGGAGAGGGGAAGAACAAGGAGCTTCAGTGGACTCATTGTACTATCTTTCCAATGTATATATATTACATGTATAAGTATATATCTCTCTCTCTCCCAATTTCTCTCTCTCTCTCTCTCTCTCTCTCTCTCTCTCTCTCTCTCTCTTCTCTCTCTCTCTCTCTCTCTCTCTTTTTCTCTCTTCTCTCCTCTCTCTCTTCTCTCCTCTCTCTCTTCTCTCCTCTCTCTTTCTCTCTCTTTCTCTCTCTTTCTCTCTCTTCTCTCCTCTCTCTCCTCTCTCTCTCTCTCTCTCTCTCTCTCTCTCTCTGTCTCTGTCTCTCTCTCTGTCTCTGTCTCTGTCTCTGTCTCTCTCTCTCTCTCTCTCTCTCTCTCTCTCT
>JBBKCR010012788.1:0-12542 GCA_037577295.1 Ladigesia roloffi | reverse complement strand
TTGCACAAAAAAAATCATTAAAAATCGTACCATGTCAAATCTTGAAATTTTTTTTTACATTCTGTCTCTCACAGTTGTACCTATGATGAAAATTACTGACCTCTGCCATCATTGTGGGAGAACTTGCACAATCGGTGGCTGATTAAATACTTTTTTTCCCCACTGTATACTGTGGACAAACCTAGCAACAAGCAGGTCATATTATTCTGAAAAGGTAGAGGACATAATTCCCATCTCTAACCAGAAATAATAGCAATGTAATATTAATGATCATAAATGTTTTTTTTGTAATGATGCCTTTGTAATAAAACTGACTCTTTCGTGTGGAAAATAATAGAATGTCCTGTATGTGTTACATACATATAGTCAATGTACTGTTGACTTTATAAAAGCATACCATTATGATAATCTATATTTTATGTTGTTTTTTATTATTGCAGTATAACATAAAAATAAACACAAGTAATAACAAACCTACAGCAGTAATCTACATTTTGCTCATCTACATTTTGCACATAGAATATTGTGAGTTAACGTTAAAATGGAACAAGAATCTATGAAAAATTCAAAGGTTTCCTCCATTTCTCTGTTTACAGAAGTGGAACTGTCAGACCTTGTCCAACTTTTACCAGATCCAGAACAGCATCTACTCTGAGACCCTACCATCAGTGGAGCTCAACCGAACGTACTGTGCCCGCCTGGGCCGGGAGCCCACTGTGGAGGAGGCCAGAGAGGAGAATCATATCCTTAATTCTATTTCCTGGCCTGGGCCCCTGGTGCCAGGGCTGCCCCTGCGGATCAGCAGCGACCCCGCCCAAAGCTACTTTGTGATCCGCGGTCCAGCGGAGCAGCCTGTGGGGGGTCAACTGGTGGTAGACGTCCACATGCTGAACTTCATGGGGCAGCTCAAGAAGCATGGTGGAGACTTCCTGGTGGCCCGTCTGCACAGCCCAGAGCTGGGGGCAGGCGTGGCGGGCCAGGTGCACGACCACCGGAACGGCAACTACACAGTGTTGTTCCCGCTTCTGTGGGCCGGAGTGGTGCAAGTGGAGCTCACCATGGTGCACCCCAGCGAGGCGGTGGTGGTGCTGAAGCGGCTGAGAGAGGAGCAGCCAGACCGGGTGTTCTTCAAGAGCCTCTTTCGCTCCGGCTACCTCTCCGAGACCACTGAGTGCAACATGTGCCTGCCCAACAAGGAGCAACCTCTGTGCAACTACACCGACCCGCAAACTGGAGAACCATGGTACTGCTACAAGCCCAAACTGCTGGGCTGTGACACCCGAATCGATCATTCAAAAGGAGGCTATAGAAAAAATCTTCTTACAAAATATGAAGCTCAGTTCTTCCAAAGGTGAGCTAGCAGACACACTTTCTTTAAATAAGGCTGAGGGGGGGAAAGAAAGGGAGAATATGTCATTAGAGTGACGTATTTGATTATGATAGTGGGTTCCTGAGAAGTTTTGCATGCTGTTAAAGGAATAGTTCAGACATACATGCTGATAATATATAATCATCTTTATAATCTTAATCAGTATCTATTCATTTTAATTGAGTTTTCACAAAATTAGCATTATCAACTGAGCTTTTCATTTAAAGGATGATAGTTCAATTTCACAATTTGCCAAACTGTTCTGCCAGGCAATTTCCTTGGAAATGAAAATGAAATATGAATTTTATTTGCTTTCTTTCAGTGGCATAAATATCAAAGTCCCTATACACTCCTCGGGATTGAAAAGTGTGGCTGTATTGCCAGCAGTAAAGGGTATGTTTTATATTTTGTTTTGTGTACAAAACACTCTTTGCAAATTAAGTAATTATAGCTATACTACAATTAGTTGATATACTGTGTGTAGCCACTACAAATCCTAATGTCAAATGTGTTTTTAATAATTATAATGTTAGTAAAAGCAATGAAGTGTCATGTTGTCCCACTTTTCCCCCGTGAAAGTGGGCATCCATCTTTTTTCTGTGGTCATACTTTATATTCCACAACAACAAAAACAGGCTCAAGAGCCTGGTCGAACTCAGAATTGTATATAGAAATAAAGGACACTAATCAAACTATCATCACAAGTATAACGATGGTGGACCGACAATACATGTCGGCGCCAACAAAACTTAAATAAAAAACCTCAAATAAACACAGCCAATGAAAATACAAAATCCACACTCTTTGAGCACCTCGGCAACTGAAGCTCATCACAGACAAACTCACTAAAGCTGTGTTCAACATATCAAAATAAGTCCAAAGATACAAAAGATCTTAACCAAAGGTGCCCTCTACCAGCCACCCACTGTAATTGTTCCCTCACCTGACAGTATCCCCACCTCAAAAGCACACCACCAGGATGCAAACAAACCCTACCAACATCCAGAAGATGGAGGAGGGGCAAGTGAAGGCAAAGAAAAGCTTCCCATGTTCCACACCCAGCCATCCTTCCCTGGAGTACATACTGGCCAGAGCTACACAGCTGGAACTCTCCCCTTAGAGTGTCCCCGTAATCCCCCAGGAAGCTCATTACAGAGACACCCATACTGTACATAGGGGCAGTCTTACATTGTCCTTACCCTCAAACTCACATTGTCCTGTGTTCCCTGGAATGATGTGGTTAGCCGTGGTGCTCCTTCCTGAAAGACCCTCAATGTCCTTGGGAGTACCCTCCAGGGAGTCCCTCTGTAGGGAACCTCTTGCTGTCCTTGAGGGTGGGATCCTCTATTTTTAATTTCGTCTTCGTCTAAGTCTTGTGACGAAATGTGCTTTTTAGTCTTAATCATATTTAGTCATTGAAATATCATTTTTGTCAGTCAAGTTTTAGTCGACTAAAGGTCTCGTCATTTTAGTCTCGACATTTGCTTTGCCATTCGTTTTTATCCACTTCACAATTTCATAGCCAACTAGCAAGTCTGGTATAATGGCTATAAAATAAAACCTGCATAATGTATGTCCCACAACACCTTAGCTGACTGGTTTATTTAACGTTACAGTGTAGATTCCTAAAATCAGCATGAATTTATGAGATTTTCATTTAAGTTATCTTACCTTAATGTACGGGTGGTTAGCCTTTAGATGACGCTTCAGGTTGGTGGTGTTCTTCCCTGATACTTTATGTCTGCAGAGCATCCCATCAGTTATAATGACACATTCTGAAATTTTAATTTGGTATAATGTGAATAAAATGTCGAGCCCCTTCCTTCTACCTAGCATTTCGTAGGCACATGCTCAAGTATGGCAGAAATCTCTGGTGTTTGATACTGTGTTGTTGCTCCACGTAGCTTCATGTTGCATCCACAGGCAGGCAGAATCAGCACAAACTCATTCACAATATTTTGAAGGTGTAAAAGTTTAATATTCTATCTCATGATGGACAAAGTAGAGGCGATTGTGCCCGAAATTGAGGAGAGATTTTATCTTAGTTTTTATTATATAAAAAAGCATTTTAGTCTTGTCTTTTTTCGTCAACAATAATGCATGTTAATTTAGTTTTAGTCAGCATTTTTGGACATTGTTGCAGTCTCGTCATCGTCTCGTCTTAGTCATGGAAAAAAGGTTGTTGTTGAACATATTTTGTCTCGTCTCTTCTGACAAAATTAACACTACCCCACTGGAACCCTTCGAAGGCCCCTCGCTGTCCTCGGGGGTGGAGCCCTCAACCCTAGCTCAGTGACACCAGTACACCCCCCCTCCCCAACACAACAAATTAATAAAAAAAGGACCCCCTCCCTTACTAGAGATTGCCTAGTGTTGAGTGATGACAAACACCATTATCTTTATCATGAGAATGTTGCACAGAACCACATCACTCCAGGAAACACAGTTTTAAAGCTCAACAGCGCTACAGAATTTATACCTCTATATTCAATATCTGGCATCTGGATACTTCTGGGCATACAAGGTCAGTTCCGTTGACAGGGATTTTAAGTTTTGTTTTCATTTGTAAACGTGTTTTTCTTACTTTCTCAAAGGAAAAATTAAAACAAAAAACAATATATTAATCCCTGCTGGATATTACTATCGTGACTCATGGAGGCCTTTGAGTGGGCCAGTCATGCGCCAGTTTAATGACTCATCAGCTATAATACAGTGTCTTAAAGGGAAGATGATATACATGTTTGGCGACTCCACTGTGCGGCAATGGTTTGAGTACCTCAATGCCTTTGTTCCTGGTAAGAAAATCTCCTTTCTGTTGTTACTCTCTTTACTGATTGCTTTAACTTCTCCCATTATGACCAAATGTCTGTTCCCTGCAGAACTGAAGGAATTTAACCTTCACAGTCCTAAAAATGTGGGGCCCTACATGGCTGTGGACATTGGACACAGCATCCTGCTGCGCTACCGGTGCCATGGGCCACCCATCCGTTTCCCCTCTGTACCCTCCTCTCTGATGCACTATGTTGCTAATGAGCTAGACAGGATACCGGGTGGACCGGAGACGGTGGTGCTCGTTGGCATCTGGTCTCACTTTAGCACTTTCCCTTTGGAGGTGTACATCCGGCGTCTCCGGCACATCCGCAGGGCTGTGGTGCGGCTCTTGAACCGCGAGCCGGCCACACTGGTGGCAATCCGCACTGCCAATCTCCAGAAGCTGGACCCGGACTACAGCCTGTACAACAGCGACTGGTTCTCGCAGCAGCAGGATGCAGTGCTGCGGGCCATGTTCCGAGGAATCAACGTCCGCATTCTGGACGCCTGGGAGATGACACTCGCCCACCACCTCCCACATGTGCTGCACCCTCCACCTACCATCATCAAAAACATGGTGGATTTAATCCTATCCCACATCTGTCCAGTCCAGTAACAAAAAGGGCCAAATAACTGAAACATACCTCTTACTGATTTCATTTGAGTGGTCCCTTACTTGGAAGAATGTTAGCTGAAGATCCTTTTCTCTTCCAGCAGATGTCCAAATACTTTTGTTTATATGGTGCAATTACAATTGAGATTTTCAGAGATGTGAAATGCAGTCAAATGTGTTGATACCGCTGACATTCATTTGTCATGTCACACCACAATGATACACAAGGGTGCCCTAAGCATTGCACAGACAATTTATAGGGCTTTATAGAGAAAAAGTAATTAATTACAATCAGGCCTTTCATCAAATTTTATGAGTCAGTGGCGTTTGTGCTTTCAACATAATTACAGGTTCTCATAATTTCAGCGCAGACACACAAACTGCATGGTGACCTGCACAATCTGCAAGTAGGTGTTAAAATACAGTAACAATACCGGTGTATTGCAAGTGATTTGAAACGGCATCCATTAGCTAACATGGCTAATGCTAGCACTACTGAGAGTCCTCCAGTCTATAGGATGCTGAGTGGCTGTGTGGCTTAAGCTGTTCCCACTTTGTGTTGTACCGATACTGTGTGCCTGTCTGCCACCTGCTTCACTCGGTGAATGAGTTTAATGCAAAGATTCAATTTTGTGTTGTTAAATGTAAAAAGTGTTTTTGAAAAAAGTTTTCTAGTGATTACTGTTATTATAAATGGTTTTGTTTTAATACACTTTAATTTTATAGGTCAACAGAGAATGTTATTACATATTTCAACATTTTTAAAAATTAGTTCTGAATGAAAATTATTCATGTACTTCACTCGTATGCACTTAAATTCACCAGTTCAATGAGAGAAGATATTTAATTTTATAATTGTTCAGCCATTTTGCTTTTAGGCTATTCATGAGTGGGCCCAAGAAAAATATTTTATTTTAGATTTTTGTCTATATTGTGCTTTGTTTAAATGCTAAATGAATATTTTCATGGTTTTGTAGCATATTAATTATTTTAATAAATTTGATAATGATAATTTCTTTTGGTTTCTGTTTCGATTTTTGGCCAGGTGTTTCCTATTGTTATGTTCTGGTCCAAAAAACTCATTTTGGTACATTTTAATTCAAAGCTCGGCTTAATGTATTACCCTCAAAAAACTGGCACCGTTTAAGTACTGTACAATTTACACCGAACTTCTGCAGTAGTAGAATGGAAAATACCGATATTAACCCTGTATAGACAACTTTTGCACTGGTATTTTCTTTGGTATAACCTGTGTAAATATAGTGATACATGAATTTACAGTAATACAAGGACAGGGCTTTAAGAAGAACAAATCGAACTGCAGCTACATCAAAATCAGCAGCAAAGAGAAATAAATAGCATTCTCGGATTGGCTACTTTTAAACCTCACGCCTTTGAGTAAATGTCACAGTGAAGACACGAATAGACTGATAGTTTGCCCAGTTGTATGGAAGAGCCAGGGCGCAGAAAGAGCTGGTAAAGCATGCGATTTAGTCTGAGAACCCTTCAACCAAGGAGTAAAGATTCCCACCAGGAACCAATGTTCTCACACACATAAAGAAAGGTACATAAAAGGTTCCAAGGAACGCATGCAGAGAATATCTACAGTTTACGCTGAAAAGTGTTAGTTCAGTTTTCAGAAAAAATCAGATTGCTGAACTGCATTAAAGTGGGGGGTTACTGTATATATATTTAAGTATATATTTTATTTATATACACATATGTGCATGATTTTGTTGACATTTGGAAATACAGTTAGTTCTTGAAATCTGATCGCCAATCCTTAATTCTGATCTTATCACGCCCATTTTGCCATTATTATTTGCAAATGTCAGATGCACACTAAATCATAAGAGTCAGTATCGCTGGGTAATTTGCAGGCCATTGCAGCAGCAAAGCCCACTGCCAGATGCTGTAGGTCTTGCCTAAAATTTGTGCCCCTGACCGAGACATTCCAACCTTAATAGCAGATATACAGTCTTTCACCAGCGATTATGAAAAAGCTTTTTGCCAATGTTCAGGCTGCACTATAATTAATGACTGCTGGGTGTGACCCTATAACCTACCTCGCCTGCCTTGCTTGCGACAGACCATGTGTCAAAAGGGGGATGATATAATTACTTTCTCCAAATTGGTCCACAAGAGGCTTCTCAGCCTCAGAAGATGCCGGGCAAATTTAGGCCCGAGTCTGTTTGGCTGACCTATGAGGTCAGAGGTCAATTACCAAGAGCTAAAGGGAGTGACATTACGATGTATCATGCTGATGAGATGTTACAATATTGTGTCAAAAATGTAAAAAAACCCATGCACTTCATTCACCAGCAGGTCAGAAGCCATACCATAAATGATACCACATTTATACCAATGTTGCTTTGGAGAGTGGATGACCCAGTGTACATGTTGACTGTGCGTACAGGGTGTGATTACAGCTCTGACCCTGATGCCGACGCTGTATTCTTACGTTGGCTCCATGTGAGTCGGAGATGGATTCCTCTCCCGTCTCACCACCTGGTACGCACGGGCCAAAAAGTTCTATCTGGTAAAAGAACGATCTTTCATCAGAAACCGAGACCGCAAACATTTGTGGTTTTATTATATCCTCTTCATTAAGAGTTGTTGATCAATTTTTTTTAATTTTCAGTTAATTTTATTTTACATGTTTGATGTTAAAATCACTGACCAGAGACACCGACTTAGTCAGGGTAATGTCATGCCTGGCCATATATTTCCATATATGGATTTCACTATATTATATAATATTATATAATATCTGTGTATACACTCTAATCTTGCTTTATGGAATTCCAAGTTATTCATAAAGATTCCGCTCTTCTTCCCATTACTAATATACAGTATAATTTCTTTCTTTCATTTTCTGACCACGATTGTAGTATGAAAAACATTACAGCAATACATTGCAAAATCTTCCTCTAGGAGTAGAATTAGTTACTATGAGGTGTTTAAAAGGCGTTTAAGGAGTTTAAGCATTTCCCAGTCTAAGGTGTTGGAAGGAGGAGGCAAGACATGGTCTTTTGTTTTGTTGATTTATTCTGTTCCAACCTGCTGGTGCATAGTGATGTTTAGATATTTTTGCGGTGGACAAACTGGAGGGAAGAACAGGATAAAGGATAAAAACAGCTATTCCTGGAACAAGGCTTGATTATGCAACTGAAAGTGAATAATCAACTATTGGTGGCAAAGCACTGTCAGATCTCAGGGCTGAAGTTTTGGAAAGGCACAAGTCAGGAGATGGACAAAAAAATCCCTAGCAGCACAAGAAACTCTAAAAGGGAACAGATAATGTCTGGTATTACTAGGATCCTCCCTGGATCAGGCAGTCCCTCCAAACTGGATGGAGGAAGGAAATATGAGGAGAGGAAACAAAGCCCCCCTGGGAAATGTAACTATTACAGGAATTTATGGCTGGGAGTGGTCACTGTGTTTCTGTGACCACAATATCACAAGTGCAGTTGTGATGGCCTGGTGGGTTTGGAGTTTCTTGTGTGATTGAAAGGCCATGGGTTTAAACACCAGGAATGCCAGTGGCACCACTGAGGTACCCTTGAGCAAGGAACCGCCCCCACATCCTGCTCCCTGAACTCTGTCCCTGCCTGCCCATGGCTTCATTTGTTGATTGGTTTAAATGCAAAAAACCATATCGTGGTGTGGTGTGTTCACATTTTACAAATGGACACTTCCACACCTTGCAAGTATATTTCTGTATCTGAGTAAGGTGGTGAGGGATCAAGGCCACTTTTGATTGAATTTGCTTGTCTTGCCAGTTTATCCACATTTTTTCGTCTCTGATTACAGTCTGTCTGTTTTTACATAAACACTCGTCTTAAGCTGCTGTAAAGTGTCCATTTGTTGTACGTGAACACGTGACCGCCCACAGTCCGAACAGCATGAAATTGTTCTCTGTATTCAACCCATTTACCAAGTAAAGCCGCGGGCAGCCAGGAACACAGCACCCGGGGAGCAGAGTGTGGGGAGGGTATCTTGCTCAAGGGAACCTCAGTGGTGCTACTAGATGTCCTGGGATTCGAACCCACAGCCCTCTGATCATAGGGGCAATTCCCTAACCACTAGGCCTTTCCTGTAAAGATTTTCACTTGAACAAATGACAGCAGGCGCTACGACAGCAGCCCATAACTCTTTAAAGCAAGAAAAGTCTTCAATGCATGGATAATACATGAAAAAATGCTGGTGTATGTACACTCATCATGCTTTTTGTGTAATAGTGCAATCTCAAAAGGCAAAGGAGAAGACACTGAAGTGGAATTAAAAGTGTGTGATTCAATTAAGTTGAGCCTCAACAGACCTCTATATAGCAATTTCTCATCCAGTTTAAGTAATTATAATTATGTGTATCACAATGTGAATTTCTTTCTTGTTATGATGTGCAATAGTGTGCAATGTTCTTATCAGATGCTAAACATTACCATTATGTGCAAAATCTTATGTCAATATTACTTATATACTACTGATTACTACTACATGCAATAATGTACTATTAACCATCATCTGTGTTTCTAGTAATTCACTTACCGTAAGTTATTTATCTATAGTATTTATAAGCAGCATTTGGTTAGATATAATGATGCAAATCATACAAAGTTTTTTTCCTCCAGATTTGGATTTATTTAGACTTCATGTTTTACACAATCTCTGTCTCTGTGCAGTCGTTACATAAGCAGTTTCGTCCAGAACCAGATTCTGTGGCATCAGCTAGAGAAAAAAAATCAGTAAAACACATCAATATTGAACAGCAGTTTCTACTAAGTGGTTTCATAGGAGAAATGCTCTGCAGAGTGGGAATGGGAGCAGTTCAGGCTTTCCTAGGAATCAGAAAACACTATGTGTACATTTGAAATGTGAAATATTCCTTCAATGCACAAGCAGAGACCAACCCAGAGGCAGACCTGTTTATACCCCTCACTCTCTGATATACTGTCACAAGGAAAATATTATTTCTGACCTTTATTTAAACTAATCTCCCAATCAACCTGGTATGTGCAGAACGTTATAATGACATATTTATTATAACGCAGTGTAAGCAGAATGGGCTGAGATTAATTGTTTAATTAAATTGAGCTCCATTTTATATAGTTATATATGTAAATTATCAAGTGTTTTTTCCAACATAATTCTTCTCTGGTATGTCTATTAGCATACATGGCATGATCATTGCCCTTTGCATTATATAAAAGAGAAAACTCGCTGACTTGAAACAAAGAAAGTAGTAGAAAGTTGGATGAGCAGCTTCCTCTTTGCCATCAGTATCATCCCATACTAGCATGTTTTTTACTAAAGAAAAAAGAAACAAGACAGTATAGTTAACTGTTCACTATAGACATCCCTGATGAAGATTTTGTTGTAATACGTGTTCCAAAGTTTTTGCCTTTAAATAACATCTCCTGAACTTGACCTGTTTCTTGCCTTCCTTGTTATATTGTCCATTTTCTGGTCAAACAAAAATACAATAAAAGGTAGAGTTAACTAACATTTCTTAATTTGCCTTTGTGTATTTGTCAATGAGCACACCTGATTTGTTATCCCGAACTCTGCACTGTGATTAACAGTGGTTTTTTTTGGTCTAGTTTTACTTAATTGGTAAAAAAATGGTAAATTTTTTTTTCCTCTCCTGGAGGGGACACCTTACTGTGGTGGAGGGTTTGTGTGTTCTTATGATCTCAGGAGTTAGGTCATAAGGGGCTTATGCCCCCGGTAGGATCATCCATGGCAAACAGGGCCTGGGCGAGGATCCAGATGAAGAGCGGCTCAACAGACCCCTTATGAAGAAGAATATCCTAAAGAAATGTTTTCCCTTGCCTGGGCACGGGTCACCGGTGCCCCCCTCTGGAGCCAGGCCTGGGGGTGGGACTCGTCAGGTGGGTGTGGGCATACTTATAGCCCCCCAGCTTGGTGCCTGTACATTGGGGGTTACCCTTGTGAACAAGAGGGTAGCCTCCCTTAGCCTTCGGGTTTGTAATTGGACTCATGTGCTTTGTCCATAACGAACATCATGTTTAAGCATAAGTGCACCATGTTTAGGACCAGGACACGCTAGGCCGCAGTTCGATGATTGACTTTGTAGTTTTTTCATCTGACTTGTGGCTGCATGGATTGGACCCGCGAGTGAAGAGAGGGGCGGAGCTTTCAACTGATCACAACCTGGTGTTGAGTTGGCTCCACTGGTGTGAGAAGAAGTGGTGGGAAGTTCTGATCATTTTACCGACTCGGACCTTTGAGTCTTGTTCAGCAAAATGAACGAATCTTTTTTGAGTCGTTCATTTCGTTCATTTTAGCAAAATATAATTAAAATGTTACCTGTTACTTCCCAAACACATCCACTGTTTACACAAACGTTGATCACACTACAAACAAGACAAAACCATTATGCTATAAGAAACAGAAAATTTAATTCATTGTTTACCTATCTTTTTAGTCGATGATTCACTCATCTCGCCTCATATCTGAAAAGTTTTCGGGTTTGAGACGTCGTTCATCACCTGACAGCCCAATTAGCTAACCAATGCAGGAATAATAATTGATAAGTTAATCTCTCGAGTCTTCAGGTTTGAGACTCAATAATTCCAATACAGAAACTATAGGATTTAGTGCAAATGTGCATGCGTGACTGAACTACTCACTCATACGAGACGACTCGCTGTTCCTGAGTCACATTAAAGATTCACTCAAAAGGAACGAATCGTTCAAGAACGACCCATCATAAGAAGAAACCGGTCAGACCTGATAGGCCCAAATGTATAGTGAGTCAAAAGGACTTTTAACTCACACCTTTAGCAGAACTTTAACCATATCTCGAGGGAGATATTGAGTCTGAATAGGGCATATTCCGCAACCTCCAGTTTTGAAGTGGCAGACCGGAGACGTGGCCATATGGTGGTTGGTGTGTGTCGTGTATGTTGCGTAACCCCGAACCCACTGGTGTACACTGACAATAAAGGATGTTGTCCAGCTGAAGTAGTCCTTTAAGGCCTTTTGACCTGTGGGAGTCCAGAGGCAGCTGTCTTGGTTGACACGCATCTGCAACATTGCGTGGACATCAGGGGCAGTGGGGTAGTGATCCCCATCTTTAAGAAAGGAGACCGGAGGGTGTGTTCTTACGATAGGGGATCACAATCTTCAGCCTCCCCGGGAAGGTTTATTCAGGGGTGCTGGAGAGGAGGGTCTGCCGTATAGTCGAATCTCAGGTTCAGGAGGAGCAGTGTGGATTTTGTCCTGGACGTGGAACGGGGGACCAGCTCTATACCCTAAGGAGTATACCGGTGCCAGAGCTTGGTCCGTATAGTCGGCAGTAAGTCGGACTTGTTCCCTGAGAGGGTTGGACTCCGCCAGGGCTGCCCTTTGTCACAGATTCTGCTCATATTTTTAATGGACAGAATTTCTAGGCATTTTCTAGGGTATTGAGGGGTTTCGAGTTGGTAACCTCAGGATGAGGTCGCTGCTTTTTGCAGATGATGTGGTTCTGTTGGCTTCATCAGGCCGTGGCCTTCAGCTCTCTCACTGGAGCAGTTCGCAGTCGAATATGAAGCATCTGGGTTGTGCATCAGCACCTCCAAATCTGAGACCATGGTCCTCAGAGGAAAAATGGTCCTTTCTCTGGGTCAGGGATGGGATCCTTCCCCAAGTGGAGGAGCTTTTGGATGGGACTGAGAGTGTGAAGCATAGAGCTGGTGATTTATCTTTGTGAGTGTGTGAACTTCATGAACATATTTTGTATAG
>JBBKCR010012707.1:0-12547 GCA_037577295.1 Ladigesia roloffi | reverse complement strand
ATCGTACCGTACCGATATCGAGATATCTGGCATGAAAATCGAGATATGAAAATTTGTCCATATCGTTCAGCCCTATATCACAGCACTATATATTTTCAATGGACAAAGTTATAGTTAAGCTACAGTACGGCATGAATTCGGGTGGTATAAGCAAATACATTTCTTACTATTTAAGGACATTCATAAGTGATAAATAATGTCAACCAAGCGCATATGTGAAGTGCAGAGAAACATCACAGACTTGAATACTGAATGGAAGTAAACAAGTAAACAAAATTTGAATGTAGTAAGCTGGCAAACATTTGTACTGAAGCATAAGACAAACATGAGATCAAAATCTTACCAGTTATGCACAGGACAGACATGCTGGTTATACAGGGCCATGGCATACCTGATAAGAGAATACATTCAGCAAGTCAGATTTGTGATACGAATATATGCGTTTTTCAGGGTGCAATTTCTATTTTAAGGTATTCTGTTTACTTTCTACATACAATTTAACTATGAATTTCTATGAGATTTAATTCTATCACCTGCAGTAATCTGTATGGTTTACAATACTGGGCAAAAGTCTTAGATCTTACACAAATTGTCCATTTTCTCAGTGTGTGATTCTTTCAAAGGCTTTTTGTGCAAGCAAAGTTAACATTAGAATAAATGCAAACAAACAAGAAAGCAGCAAAAAGTATGATGATGTTTTTTGGTATCTAAAAAAGCTTGTATTAGTGAAAGTCCATTTGCAGCTCCTGATTTATTTTAATGAATGAGTCAAACCAAGTTTCTGATTGTAATTACAAGTGATAATAGACTTCCATGGGAACACATTGATAAAATTACAATTAACTGTAGAATATTATTTGTATTTGTTATCTTTTGTTTTGTTTTGTACAATTAGTAATAGTAACAGTTCTTAAATATTATTGCCTTTTGCACAGAACTGTAAAACTTCAGCATGGGAAGAAAACTTGACTGAATTGAACTGATCCGAAAGGCCAATTGTGAGCTCACACCAGAACCATGGCCGTATTTTAGTCCTCTGTCTGATGCAACAAGGTCAAATGGCCGCTGAGTCAGAGTCACAGTGACCCACGCTGGATGTCAATGAACGGAGGGGCATTAGATAATGGTCAGGGTAAACGCCGGCTCCAGAACGTCTGTACTATCACAATCAAAAGACCTTCAGAGAAACGCAGCGTCACCCAACAAAAACTTAAATGTACCCGAACACTATGCTACAGTCAGCGCTCATCCCTGCCACCCAGCACAAACAGTTTGTCCAGTGTAACTGCTTCTGACATTGTGCAGGGTCAGCAACAGGCTAAACGTCAATTAGGGCCGTTTCCATCTCTCGCTGCATCTGTGTGTGCATGTGTGCATGTATGTATGTACACAGCGAGCTGCAGCTCCGGAGACCAGCTCAGCGCTCAGCATTACCCCCCGAGTGAAATTACATTTAGTAAACAAACATTCTGCCATCTGCTTCAACAAGTGTAGTGAATAATCACACACACCGTTACCAGGTCACCCTTAACAATAGTGGGTAGGAGGTGGGCAGATGGGGGAAGAGGAACAGAGGAATACTGGACTACCACATCTACCCGCCTGCATTTTATTTTATTTCCAAAAAAAAAAAAGGATCAAATTCAATCTGGCAGTTTTTTTATGTCAGTTCCATCTTCCTGTTATGGGAGCCATATGCTCACCTTTCTGTTTCTGTTACTGCCCCTTTAAGGCTTATACTCGTAACTGCCTGTTCTGATTGGTCGATTTGTGTTGTGGCTTATTCAGAGTAGACCAGGCTGAAGCATGAATGGGCAGAGTTAATATATGTATTTCGTCTGCACAATTCATTACAAACAAGTTTCATTTCCATTATATAGCACAGTCTGATTGGTTGAGAAGTAAACTTATTTTTAAACAAACTGGAGTTAACAAGAAACTAACACTACAAAGTAGGGCTGTGCGATTTGGCCTAAAATCAAAATCTCGATTAATTGAAAATTTTATCTCGATTACGGTTAATGAACGATTATTTTATTCGTACACTGACAAGTTTTGTACAGTAAATATGCTTACATATTAAAAGTGAGAGATTTTGAATGAAGTGGGCATCACTTGATTTTAAAATAATTGAAGGAAACACACTATCTACCATCTATGATTATTTATTGAATATCAACTTTGAACAACCTAACTTAAAGCACATATTAGCTAAAAAACTGTCACTTTGTTCTTATTAAAAAGTATAATGAATAACTTGCACTTTTGGAAACAAAATAAAAAAAAATTCAATGCTTTACTTATTAAAAATTGTGACTCCATATGCGGGAAATTAATTTAAATAATTGACTTGAAATTTTTTTATCAATTATAGGTTCTGAATGTCGATTTTCATTACTTTTCATGTAATTGCCCAGCCCTACTACAAAGTGACAAATGAGATGGGCTGTAAAATGCATTGCAGATTGACTGAACAAAATCAGATTCTGGGAAATCTGGTAGAAGCAGAAAAGGCTGAGCTGGAATGACACTGCCACAGTTCCATGGCCCTATTTGTTGTGCAAAATGCTCCTCCATTTTGACAAAAAGATAAAGCACATCTGATACAAAATTCTGGGCTCAATTTTTATAGGCTAAAGTGTAAATTATAAAACAATGTATCCTTCATTATTACAAATACTATCATAGCAATCGTCATCTACACCTTGCATCTTCAGCTCATGCCTGCAGCCAAATCACAGCCCTAATGACACCCATAATAAAACTTTGCTTTTTCATGAAGGAGCAGAAGACACTTAGTAAAATATTTTATGAGCTACAGCACAGTGATAGAGGTGAAGGGGCTAAATAAGTAGCCTGAATTCCAACTTGATCCCATTAAACCTGTATCTCACCCTAGAGTTTCCAATTCACTCAGAGAAGAGGGCTCCATACCAGGAATGCACAAAATATAATCTGCTAACCTTTTTCACAGAATCACCACTCCAATACTGATATTGCAATGTATTAATATGCTACAATATGCAAATGCGAGACAGATTACAGCTCCAGGTGATTTACCAGGCGTTCTGGTGTATCAAGGTTTTCGTGTAATCCCCCAAAGGTCTAATTTTTAAAACATTAAAAGGTGTTAGCAAATTGATGCACGAATGGGTCAGGTTAAATTATTGAAGCCAGAATAAGGGGATAAATAAATGTCTAAGATTTGAAAACAGATTGTTTTATAGGATATTTTATTTATGGCTGTATGGATGGGCAGAACAAAAATGTTCAACTGAAACAATACTTATAAACTTTTGAATCCCAGAAATGTAATTATAAATGTCCACTGATATTGTGAGGCATTGCAACTGCAATGTGCAGCAGTAAAATCATCATAATGATATATTGCCAAGATCAAGCCTATCTAATCCATTTGTACACACAGTTTGCTAAACGATGTACCTGTTCTAAAAAAAATAAAACAAGCATGTAAAAAAAGTTCAGTTGATCTACAGATTCAGCATGCGTACACAATTAAGATTTACGGTTTGGACATGATGTAAAATTAAAATGCCTAATTAGAAGTTGCAACTGGCAAGCTAGCTTTGGTGACAACAAATACCAACAAACACATCACAAGGTCATCTGTCTCCCATCTTCTGTGTAAGCCAAAAGCAAGCCCTCAGGCAGCTGTGGCTTCGTTTCAGCAATTCCCCATCCAGTCCTCCAAGTGACTCAGAAAGATGATAAGTCTTAAAGACAGCATTTGCGTATATCAACTGCAAAGGCACAACTTCACAAACAAAAGTGTATGTATGCCCGAGGGACTGGTGGGAACAAAACCACATTTTCCTCCTCAAATTTAACAGGCCGAACAAACATAAAACTTAAATGGAAACACAGCCATGGAAACTCTGCAGTTCTGAATAATATAATGCGAACACGGAATTATTCAAAGTAACAAACATATCATTTCACACCATAACTGAGAATCATGCTCCATGAACAGTCAAAGTACTAAAGCTGTATCTAACCATGAGTGTTTTGTCCAGAAATATTTGCAGTGAAAACTGTCATGCTGAACAACACTAGGTCAGAAAACCCTTTTCTAGAGAACACAGTGTGTTCTATTTGTGCTTGAAGCTCTGGGGCCCTCAGTAAATCCTTCTTTGGGTCATAATTACAGTTGCCTTTTTTAACAAGGAAAACAAGACTCATGGTGGAAGCGACTATTTAAGGAACAGTGCAAGTGAGTCCACATTTTTTATTGGGAACATCTCCCAGGCCATCACCATGGGAGACATGGAAAGAATAAGACCAACTCTTTCCTAGAATCTTCTCACACCCAATGAGAAGCAGCTGATGCTGTGTGGAAAGCGTGGCCGTGAGCTCCACCCCTGGGTTCCCGGGCCTCCTCCCAGGCTGGTGGGACCTTTATGTAACCATCCCTACTGTGCCATGCTCGGGGGCCTGCAGGCCGAGGGAGGAAAGGGACTTCTGAGTGCTCTCAGAAAACGGGCGCCTACAAGCATTCCTCAGGAAGGAACTTGGCCTGAGCATAGAAAACGACAGTATGCTACTACAGCACCTGAAATAAAGGGGAAGAGACACTGCTACATGTAGCGTGTGCCTCCTGGGCCCACATTCCAACTCGATGATCACAGAGTAAGAAAAAAAATACACAGAACAGGTGGAGAGTACCACGGCCCTCTCAGTCTAACCCAAACTTTTCATCACTGCCTTCTTATCACCAATATGCCCCGCTTACCTCTTCTTATCTCAGTCTCTCAGAGACTGGCCTATTCCTAACATAAACATTTACCTATTTATAAGTCCCTTGTTAAAGAAGGCACATGGAGTGAGTTTACAATGATGTATATTCTGGCACTCTGACCAGCAGATCAGACTAAAGTCACTACATTACATCCTTTACCGGCAACATTGCAACATGACTAACTAGGAGGAATGGGCTTGGCCTTCTTAACATAATATGCTAAATGAAAGATCAGAAAAATCCCTCAGGCTATTTCATTCATTTCAAAATAGACACAGTGAAATATTCTTCAGACAAAAGGGTTCCTCAGGCCTTTTAAATCACACAAAAAGAGGAAAAGCCGTAGCACTGTAATCAATAAATATGTACTACATATTGAATTTTGTTCATTTCAAAATAATATATTATGATATTTTTTACACTAAATACTTACAGGTAAACGTTGTCAGTTTCCTTTTTTTATTATGGAAACATTTTTGCAGCTAATAGAACTGCATGTTTGAAGAAAATAATTAGTAGTAATGCAGTGTGGTGTGTGAAATGCTGACTAAAAAGCAAGTGTAGTAATAGTTTAGGCAGCACTATGTCTTTTATGTGCCGTTATACTATACACTACTGTATGGATTATGAAATTAACAGCTATTATACTGCAGTACACTTTTTCAGCAATGCAGTTTGTAAAACATGGAATTTCCTGTAAGTGTTGTATATTCAAAGCTGAAATATTTCTGTAATTTTAAATAAATAAAATATCAACGTGAGTGTCAAGAACCTTGAGTGGTGACCTAAGACTTAAGCCACACTTCCCAGTCAAGCACATATATCCTAAATGGTAATACTCTTACATGTACAGGTGCACACTTAATGGACAAAAGTATAGAGACACACCAGATTTTCAGGATTTGGGCTGAGCCTCTGACTTCCAAAGGGGCAATATTAATACTTTAGCATACCAAGACATTTTGGAAAACACCATACCATACTAATTTTGTGGACACTGTTTGGGGAAGTCATGTTCCAACACACTGGACGTCTCAGAGCCCTGACCTCAACCCCATCCAACACCTTTGAATGAACTGGAACAGCGATTGCAAGTCAGGCAACCAGTGTCTGACCCTATAAATGTTCTACATAATGAATGTACACAAATTCCCACAGAAAATTTCCAAAATCTTGTGGAAAGTCTTTAAAGAGTGGAAGCTGTTATAAATGCGACGGAAAGACCAACTTCATTAATTTCTGTGTCTGTGTGTGTATATGTTTGTATGCAGCCTGAGGAGCAGTGGAGACAGGAAAACTCACACAACCCATATGCCAGTGATGGTGAGGGCAGGGAGGCTGACAGGTAAGATCATCCAGAGAGACATCATCTCCAGCCGGCTCTCCTCCACAGCCACGCCGCACAGCTTCGCTTCTTTCTCCGCCTGCGCCAGCCTGTCACCCGCTGCTCATCCACTCGCATTTAAGGTCCTGAACCGAGCCCCGAAGCGTTCATGTCCGAGATAAGAACTGGAAGTGGAGGAAAATGGTTGGAAAAAGGAGCGACTACACCTCTCAGCTTTCTGCTGAATTCAGTTAGGATTCTTCTGGAAAAGGTTAAATCCAGTTCGAGGCACGAACTTTTTTATTTCCAGACACTTTTTCAACCAAAGCAAAATGGCTGAACGAAACGCATCAGCAACTTCTGTACAGTCTTGAAAGGTGGTCTAGCTTTAGCGTGTGAGCTCCAGGTCTTTCAGTACCTTACCTTCCCCCTCTGATGAGGGACAGCGGTGGTCTCTCTCCCCCTCTCCCACCTTTTGTTAGACTCCAGATCTCCTGTGACCCGGTGTGTGAGAGATTACAGTCGCCTCCTTCTGTCTGCCAGCAGAACCCACCGACACCACCAGCAACACTGAAACGCCCAGCAATCTTTTCCCCCAGAAATGCCTTTTTTATCTCCGGCTAGGAGAGCCCGGTTTTGCTGTGGTAATGTTGCCGGTGGTCTAGCTGCTCAGTGGCGCTGGGCTGCTGCTGCTGGGCTCAAATTAGACAGCTGGAGCAGCTCCTCCCCCCAGTTCTGCACCTCCAGCAAACCGAGCCAGCAACAGCTCCTCACCGGGCCTCCTGCTCGAAAAAGACAAATTTCAGACACCTTTCATCTCATGCAGCGGTTACGCTTATATTTACAGCATTTGGTAGACGTTCGGGATTAGCAGATTAATTGTTTTTTATTTGTTTTTTATTTAGACGTTATATTTTATGTCTCCGTATGTTTTGCCAGTCATAGCATAAGCAATTTAATCCGTGATAAATAAAGTTTTCTTTTTCTGATTCTGCAGTACACAGGGTAACATATGCCCCTCATACTAAACTGAAACCCACATGACAACACTAACGCTTGCTAGTCAAGATTCAAATATTCAAAATAGGCCTGGGTTCAAAAAATCGATTCACTGATCAATATCGATTCTCGTTCAAAAAATACGATATCGATTAAAAAATTCGCGGATCGACCTTTTCCTGTCCCCACTACTGCTAGCAACTGCGCAAGGAAAGCTAGTAAACACTCACTCCACTCACTCACGTATATCAGCCGGGTTGTGGCTTTGTTTTAAATGTAAGAAATTAAAAAACCCTGGAAGTGCTTTTCTTCTTAAATTATTTTTTAATTCGTGACTCTCTCTCTGTTCCTCATACACAAACACACACACACACACACTGTTCCTGTTAGTTATTCATGTTCTTCATATGCAGCAGTTGTTTTAATTTAAATATAAAATATTATAATGTTGGATTAGATGAATTATAAAATAAACAATTTACTGTCCACAGGTAATATTGCAGTACAGTCTGTCAACATAGGAATATCCTCCACTTAAGTCAATGTATAACCAAGCCAAACTTGTATTAACAAAAATAAATCTGTAAATGAATCGATATCGAATCGGATTGAGAATCGAATCGGATCATGACCTTGTGAATCGGAATCGGATTGATTCAGGAAATTGGCAACAAAACCCAGCCCTAATTCAAAATGGCTTTGAAAATTATTTTCTACTTTTCTGAATAGGTGAGCCAAAATGATCTTTTTATCATACTTACATTCACATTTACAGTATTTGGCAGATGATTGTATTCAGCATTTGGCAGATGCTTTGTCCCTCATAAACCCAAAAGCATGTGGCATCACTAAAGAATGCAAGTCAAGTCCAGTCATACTGAATATTTTCAGATACTCCAAATGATAATTTTCCATGTCTCTAAACAATTGAGCAAATGTTTTTACCCTCTATAGTTACATTTACAGTGTTTGGCAGGCAATCTAATTCAGAGCACTATACAATTATGCTTTATAGTCTACAAGATAACAGGTCCCTAATACTGTTCAACCCAATCCCATCTGACAGCACAAAGCTGGCTAGAAAACTTCGGATATTCAAAGTCACAGTTTCTGTTCTCACTCACACTGTCCTTGAGTCATAATTATATTAAAATTTGGCAGATATTCTAATTCAGAACACCATACAACTATGCTTTATAGTCTACAAAATAACATGTAACTCAAGGTAGTACGCCAAGACTTAAACTTAAGAGCTGCTAGGAGATTCTACAAGAGATGGAGTTAGTGTTCCTCAAGGATCACATCAGTTCACACACATTGAAGTTTATGTTGTATGTTTATGACACAAAATACTTGTAGTTGTTATCCCAAGACTTGGAATATACATTGGTTTACATAGAACTTGCTACTCTACAGGTATAGCTCAGGGAAAAAAATAAGAGACAACTGCAATTTATTTTTAAGCAGCATATCAGTGAGTATGACAACCATTTCATCCCAGTGTCTTTTAAATTCCTACACAAGAACCTCATTCTGTCTTTTGAGGTACTGATAAGAGATCTCCTGAATCTATAATGAAGAAAAGTATAAAAACGCTGCTGTAATCAACACTCTCTTCTTGCAATGGGACCAGCTGAATGGTAAAAACACTACTAGAAGTACATCAATGGTAACTATTGCCATTTTGAAGAGATTTGTTTTCTTTGAATTATTCAAGTTCTGTAAACACTGCATAATTTCTCTTATTTTTTTTGTGTTTTCAGTTCATTTGAAATGATGCTTAAAAGAACAATATTTTTATTTGGAAAATAGGAGTGATATTGTCAGCAGTGGTCTCTTATTTTTTATGGCAGTGTATTAGATGAAAATACAGCAGGAGATTGAAAGGGAGAAGAAAATCTACATTTTACAAGGAGTTTTCTTCTTTCTTTTTTCCAAATTTTGTCCTGGTAAAATGAAACGTGACTGTAACCCATGTATCTGCCATGAACCTCCAAAGAGGAACTAAATGAACTAAAGCTAAAGTTCAATGTAAAGTCCAGCCAGTAATCTTATGCAGGATGTATAAAAAAAAGTCACTGCAGGTCTTATGTGTTACAGTAATAGTGTTAACGAGAAAAGACCAGTCTGAAATAAAACAAAAACACTATGTTGACATTAATCCAAATAGGATAGATGGATGAGGGTACAGTGGTTCCAGCATTAATTGGATGAGTTGGTAAGCCATTTCTCAATTTTGTTATACACAACAAAAAAGAAGGGGGCTTCTTGCAGAGTTTTTGTAGCTCTCACTGGAGAGTTAGAAATTACAGATTAAATTTATTATCACCTACCAACACAATATTGGAGGCCACGCCACCCATGCAGCATGCTACATGACACTTCTGTGGACATCAGCACCTTCCAAATGTTTCACATACCTTATAAATTGTGGACATGAAGGCTGAAATAAGGGGACAACAACTGCTCAAAAAACACTGGGTAAATAACAACAATAACAAAAATCTGGGACAATGTTTACAGATGAACTGCCCATGCAGTGACTAAATGTAGCAAATTATGGGTTGTTTTTTTTTTTACAGAGGTGAAAATGTGAAGAATTTGAGCAAACCTTTCCGCAACTTTATAATAAATAAATAAATAAATAAATAATATTTAAAAAAAAGTTCCACGAATACATCAGTTTAGCTTGTTAGCTACTATCGCTTGCTGTAGGTTAGCTAGTTATCTAGCAATAAACTCAGTGTTTGATGGCACCCAGTGTTTGCACAGCTCATCTTTACCTGTAGTCACTTTTAAAGAGATTTCAGGAAAGCGTTTGTGGAGAAAAACATTTAAATCAGGGTTTGACAGTAGCTTTTAGTTACCAGCCACTGTGAAACCGGATAAAGTCTACAGTACCATTAATATGTAACAGTGCAGCTTGCTCTAATATGATGAGATATCAAGATACGTTCTCACATTTACTTTTAGGGACACCATCCTATACAGAAACAAATGTGAACCTTTTTAGAACACAATTTCCATGTATTTGCTTAGTTTAACACATTGGGAAAACACTCAAAACTATTAAATATGCTGTGTTTCTTGATATTTTATGTTGGTAATAAATTCAGCCAGTAAGCAGTACCCATGCAATGGAATGGGCAGATGTGAGGAATTTCCCCAGGAGCACCCAAACATCAGATCAGCTGCTGAAGGTATGATAGCATTAGTTCTCAGAGAAAGCATCACTTCTCTGACACTCAATCTAAGAGTCTACAGTTAATATAGTATTTGTTTTGTGTTCGTTACTGTGTGCAGGTCTGAAACACCTGGGTTTATTTAAGTAAGAATCAGTCTATCCGCAGTTCTGTACAGATCGGATGCACATCTTTTATCCACAGTCAGTAGGACTTTATCCATGCAGGACTGTACTCCATTAGCTTGTAGCTACATTAATTATGACATGACAACTGTGTGTAAGCAAGCTCCACTTTGATCCACCATTCAGAAATGTAGAAAACTCTGAATATCTGAAAACATTCGACTGCTTGACCGAGCATCCCTAGCAAGCATTAATGTTGGAGTAACCTACAATATGGAGTGTTGTCACTATTTTTAATGTAATATTTTTTTTTCTCAGGAAATGTGTAGTCATTTTTTTTGGAGTCAGAATAATTCTCAAAAAGTGTCTATAACTGGATCCCAGGCATCATTGCAGATTTGACTTGGTTTATCCAGGGCAGTTGCTTAACACATTGCTGTTTGAGGAGCAGATTTTCAGATGAATAAAACATATGGAAGTGAGATTGCTCCCTCTCTCCGGCTGCTCACAGGGAGAAGACCTCCTACTAAATAAAAGATTACACCTCACAAGTCAATCTCTTTGTAGTTTAGGTTCAAACTGCAAAGTTTCATAAAAAGTATACATGTATACATGTATTCCAGCTCTACTGGAACTAAATCTCATATGTCCAGTTTTTTACATTTTTATCTATGTTTTTTAATTCAATTTGAAAAATTCAGCTGATTTATATTCTATCAAAATTTCATGATGAACGAACCAACAGCAAGGCTCAACAATTTAAATTTGACCAGGTTTCATTGACTTGCATTAAATGTCAGGAGTGTTTTTCCATGCCCTTTTAGTAATTCTACTTATTTCACAGCCATTTTTTCTGAGCTGTGAAAATTTACTTTCAACGATCAATAAATATATTAGTATATTAAGACATTTTGTTTATTTTGTATTTATAAGCAAAGGGTTTAAACATTGAATGTTCTTAAACAATATTCTCCTTTTTTATTTTCCCAAAAAACAAGTCGGGCTGGAGGAACTATCTCCAGATGGCATAGAGAGATGGCTACTTAGTACATTAAATAATTATTTATTCACTCTTTTGTGTTTGTCAGAGCCTAGTTTGTGGATCAACAACCATTAAAGAAAAAACAACAACTCAGGTTCAGGGTTCACAGAGGAACTGGCCATGCAGTGACTCCAATACCAAATCAGAGATGTAGGAAATCACCGCTTTTTCGTCTTGTTACAAAAAACATGAAAATACTCCACCTAGTGGATTGCTGTAGTAGTACCACCAACTTACAGAAACTTCTGCTCAAACTCTTACAAATCTTCTGCTTTTCTGTTTGTTTTAGTCTTTCAGATTTGAACACATTGTCAGCTTTTAAAAGCTTTAAAATAGTCTTCAAGAAATGGAGAAAATTTACAATGATACATTTTATTATTAAATATTTTAATTAAATAACAATGCAGACCTGCACTTCTAAAAAACATGTCAGATAGTGTTAGTTGGAGAACAGTTTTGCTTCTCTAAAAAACCTTTCAGTGTGTGGTTCTTTGAAAAAAATGGCTGTGTAAATGCAGTGTGTTGAACATAGCACTACAACCAAAATGTTAAGTAAATTATATATTATTTTCTTCTTAATAGTAAATTGTTGGAAAAATGATTAAGTTTTCACATTGGTATATTTTCCTAAAAGTAATCGCATTGTTAAGCAATTCCAGCGCTGACATATTTTACAGGAAGTTACATAATTTGATGATTTCTGACTTTTAAAACACAAGTATGTTTTTCTCTTCTATAATGTAGAATTTTGTTGTCTTATGAGATTGTTGGGGGTGGAGAGATAATACCGTGTCATTGCTGTTATCAACTTTTGACATAATATTTTAAAATAAGTAATATCCTTTCAAACTGTATGACATCTGTTCTTGTGACCTTCAACATTAGCTAACTAGAGGCAAATTAACTTGAAACTGTCAACCCTGTTACTGTCAGTCCTGTTACTTTTCTATGATGTTATACCATAAACATCAATACAATAAATAAAACAAAGACCCTGAGATGGCACCATCAATTTTTTTGATCATTTTAGGAGGTCTTCTATCCAGATATATTTCAAAAATAGAGAAAAAAAAATTAAAAGTTGAAAATGGACTGATTTAATGGAATGACCCAAAGGCA
>JBBKCR010012687.1:0-12547 GCA_037577295.1 Ladigesia roloffi | reverse complement strand
TTTCAATTCTCTGTATGTCTGGCACATATGGCAAAATTGACAATAAAAGTTGACTTGACTTGACTTGACTTGAATAAGAGATCACTAGATAGTTAAGCCACAGAATGTAATAGGAAGCGCATTATCGTGAATACCATCACAAATACTTGTGATAACATGAGACCTCATGTGTTCTATTGCTTTAATACAAGTTTTGGTGAAATAAAATCTAAAGCAAATAAGCCTTGATCTTTTATTTCGGCAACTCTTTCCAGCAAAAAGTGTGAAGTGATCTTCTGTCATACATACTCGGGAGGGTGTGGGGATGGTACCTGGCTCAAGGGTACCTCAGTGGTGCCACCAGCATTCCTGGGATTCAAACCCACAGCCTTCTGATCGCAGGGACATCCCTCTAACTTTTAGTCCACCAGCTAACCCAAAAAGTTGTACTTTTCCATTATGATAGTGGTGAAACTGCAGCAGTGTGACGGCCACCTGCTCAGTTTCTCCCTTCTCGTTTCATTTCAGTATGTAAAGCAGTTCACAGCCCGTCTCATTTGCAGTTTTATGTTCATCTCAAGTTTACTTAGGGGGCAACTACAGGTTCGTAATGAAGACTCATGGTCTCCTTCTTGTCTTCAGAATCTGAGGTGTGAAATGCAAGCAGCACAACATGGACAAAATCTCAGGACTGCAATCATACCTATACAATGTTGACCAGGAGCCCTCATCACATTTCTGGACTAAAATTAATCGAGTGTGTAAACATTGTTCAAGTTTCAAAATGTACATTTCCTCGCCCTTCCATAAAGTTTATTTATGGAAACTAAGTCTGGTTTCAAACAGTGTTTTGATGCCACAAACGCAACACATTTACTTATGTCCTCGTTCAGACGTCACCCTCTCAGAAACACTGCTATTGGTTAGAGGCTCATTTGCATGTTGCCGTCTTCTGCGATATCAGGAAAAGACCGATATCACCATGACGATTAACAGGCCTTAGGGGTCCATTTTCTATTTTTGACACTGTAGTAGAAATTGAAGTAGAAAACTGATAACTGCAGGGTAAAGCAACCAATGTTCAGCGGAACAATACAGTTGTGTGTGTGTGTGTGTATGTGTGTGTGTGTGTGTGTATGTGTGTGTGTGTGTGTGTGTGTGTGTGTGTGTGTGTGTGTGTATTTGGGCAGAGCAGTCCTTACTTCAGATTATGCGGTCAGAATTTATTACTGTATATTACTTATACAGTCAACCCGTTAATGTTCCTGGATAGATTTTAGAACCGATTTTAGAACCATTCACGGAAACTGCAAATATCCTCCAGTATTTTGTGTGGCATTATATCATATTTCATGAATTATCACATCAAATATTAAATATAAATGCAGCTAAATTTCCATATAAAATAAAAACTGTGTATAATGTTTTGTACTATGTGGAGAGCACAAAAATATACTTCTTTAAAAGAGAAAGAGTTTAAATGAAAGTTAAGTTTTTTGGGAGCATTTATCAGGAATATTTAGGGTTTAGACTATAAAAATAGTTATCTTTTTGTGTTAAAATTCACTGTGCACCGGTTTCAAAGTAACAACTCACTTTACTCGGCAGCTAGCGGTTAGCCGTTTTCTACGTTAAACATTTACCACAGAAAAGGAAACCCCACATATATTTCACAGAACTGCTTATTTGGGCAGATTTTGAGGGTGAGATCATAAATCTACACAAAATCTACACAAAAAATCTGTTGAACATTTCAGGGGGCAGCTGTGATGTTGTAAACTATGACAAAGTGCCATGATCACACTGAAACAAAACCATGCTCATATAGAAAGCTATTTTAACATTTAATAGCCAGAGTCGATATGTATCTCAGATATCTCCAGTAAAAAGAAACATTACAGATATCCAAAATTAAGTTTTTACTATCCAAAATGAATACAGATATCTCAAGCGTCATTATTCCTAATAAAAATTTTATCAGTTTCCCCATTCGCGTCTAAGGTGTTTTCACTTGTAGATCTCCAAAAGTTAATTCTTGCCATCTACAATGAACATTACAGATATCTTAAATACGGTTCTTACTAGGAGAAACTTTTGTTTCAGGTATCTTCAATCAGTTTTTACTAGTCATAATTTTTATTACGGATATCAAAAACATAAAAAGACTAGTAACAACTGCACTAAAGATATCTGAAATGAAATTTTCTCCTAGAAAGAACTGTATTCCAGATATCTGTAAATGTCATTGTAGGTAGGAAGAATGTCGTTTTAGATAACTACAAGTGAAACCACAATAGATGCGAATGGGGAATGTGACATCATTTGTACTAGGAAGAATGAGGCTTGAGATATCTGTAATGTTGCTTGTAGATAGTAAGAACGTCATTTTGGATGTCTGTAAGCTGTATTTTTACTAGGAAGGGCTGAATTACGGATATCTGACTTACATATTCAGTCTGGCCATTAAATATTAAAACGACCTGCCATATGTTCAGGTAAAACTGATAAAAATCGAAAAGCCTCCATCATGATAGTGGTCAGAGTTCCCCCTGAGATCAGAAGGGCATTTGAATCCTAGTGGCACCATCATGGAACCTTACTTGAATGCAAGTGGGACTGCTTTTTTAGCGGAAGGACACGAAACTATTAGGGCACTTACATAACTAGGGGTTAAATCTGCTTTCCTTTTTTATTTTGTATACCTATAGTGTAAAACCAATACAACGCTGTCTCTGAGGAGATATGCTCAGAAAACAGTACTGCAAATTCAATTTATCGCAATGACAATAAATCCTCTAACCGCTAGCTCAAAGTGCCTTCTTGTCTTGTTACAGGTAGCAGTTAATGGCAGCCTGCAATCAGAAGTTAGTGGATTCCATTCCCAAGACTGCTAGCTGCCGCACTAGGTGAATATGGTTGAATGCAGATAAAAACTAAAGAAATAAGTAAAGTAATAAAAAAGGTGTTGGTGCCATTGCACTCTGGACTCTGAATCCTGTGAGCAGAGCTCAAAATCTCTGTGGAACCTGTAGTTTGTGGGGCATTTGGTGGCATTTTGGTAAGGGAGTTGTTCCTACAATCAGAAGGTTGTGTGTTCCAATCCCAGGACTGCCAGTGACACAACTGAGCTACTATTAAACAAGGTACTGTCACCACACAGAGCTGTGTTCCTGGCTTTACTTGGTGATTGTGTTAAATGCCGAGGAAGGATTCTCATTCCTCTCACTGTGTGCTGTGGTGTGTTCACGTGTGACAAAGTTATCACTACAACAGTCTCAGTTTAGCCATTAACTGAGAAACTCAACAGGTTTCGCTCTTGGGTAGAGCCAGGAGTGCGTAGCAGCTTATTGAACGCCAGATGAAATTATTTACAGTAATTTTAAGCCAGAAAGTGGCCAAATGAGAGCCTTTTAGACACGTCAGCTGTCAGGTTAGCCTGGCTGTCTGGCCACAGCACTCAGCCCGAAACTTCACGTCCACTGCTAAGTTCTCACGAACTCAGGCACATTAAAAGCCCGCTGCTGCGCGTGAGAGGGGTCTGCTTTTGCAAAACCACCCTTTAAAATGCGCCCGTTTCCAACCTTACATATCGCTAATAGCTCTGCAGCTTCCACCAACTGGCGCGGCTAGCTAGCGTTAGCTTAGTCAGCACAAACAGACTAAAACCGAGGAGGAACCGGACAGTCTGTTGCCAGATTACAAACTCTTAAAGTAGTCTGCACACACACTCACAAGAGGCAAGCAGAAGTGCGTTAGATTACACAAGTGCACGGTTTAAACCCGAGAAATTGAGTTTGGTCTGGCGTTACCTGGTCGCTGGACTGTTCCTGGCCTCTGCCAGGGCGGCGCGTCACAGCCGCGTCACCCCGAGGAAGTCAAACCTGAACATCCTCCAAAACGTAACCGGATTAACGACACAAAACTTGAAACAAACAGCTACTTTTATTAAAGACATCATTTTAATAGTGCTGCGTTACCATCTCCTACTTTTAATGTTTCCGCTCATTATAGCAACTGTGTGTATTGTTTTGTACCACAAACAGTTATAACACAAACCCCTAACGTTATATTTCCCACCTCCAAATGTGTGTGTTTTTTAAGATACATTTAAGACTGACGTAAGTAAACACATCCGACCGTATTTGCTAACGTGACACGAAACCGAGGCTGAGGTGGGAGGAATACCGGAAGAGCTCTAGTTGCACAAATAGGAGACGAGGATGCGAGCATGGCACATTGTTGCGTTCCAGGCTGTTCATCTTATCATAGACGGCAACGGGACCATGGCTTGTCTTTTCATCGATTTCCTGCAAACCCAAACATCCGTTGCCTGTGGGTTGCCAATATAAAGAGAGATGTTGGACCTATTTTTCAGGTAATGTCTGGTTTAGCTAGACAGCAGCCTTCTGAGGTTTTCGTGAGATACATATGCACGTTAAGATTCAATGTCAAAACTTTTCTTGTCCCAGATCACTGACAACACAAGGGTTTGTTCCAAACACTTCACCAGGGACTGCTTAGTGAAATCTCTCACCGGTTTGAGCAAACTGAAAAGCGGGAGTGTGCCAACTTTGTTTACATGTTGTACACCGAATACCAGAAGGCCAGTTCAGTTCATACAGAGGTAACTCTCATCTGATTTTAGCCTAATTGTTTGTGTGTTGGTATGAAAAACACAATTGCATTAGTTCTGTCCTCACTGTGAGTGTTTGCAGCTCTGCAGTGCTTAAGATCACTGAACTATAAAAATCAAGAACAATGTTTTTGTCTTGATTTTGTAGTATGACCAGTAACTTTGATGAAGATGAGGAAGAAGCAGAGGCTTCGCATCCAAGTGAGGAAGAGAGGTGAGTTATTAGTTAGGTACAAGGCTTGCACTAAGCCAGTTGTTTCCCCAGTCGGTCCTGGAGAACCCGCTGCACAGCACAGTTTAGTGATATCTTGCTACATATCACTGGCCATATATCCCTGTGCAAAGTATACCCTGTGTGTGAACATAATTTAGTATTCCTATTAGAGGTCGACCGATATGGGTTTTTCAGTAGCCGATGCCGATGCCAATATTTTGGAGTCAGGGTCAGCTGATGGCTGATATATGCTGCCTATATTTTTTGGGCCCAATAATTGAACAATTCCCCCTATATTGGAGGAAAACTATCACACTAATAACACAAAGATAGAGACACAACATTTCTCGACTTGCCATTTATTGAATAATGACTTAAATGTAAATATGAACATATAACAAAAACAAAACGTAACAAGAACAATCGAATGAAACAGTAACTTAAACTTGTAAACAGGAAACACAGCAGCATCAAAATCTTTTAGTGCAAGCAAGCAGCATGGGCCACATGTACCAGTGTCAATAATACTGGGCTGCCCACAGAGGTGCCTGTCTGTAAAATCGACGTAGTGCACTTGGATATCGGCCGATGCCGATACGTTTGCCAAATGCCAAATATCAGCCCAATATATCAGTCGACCTCTAATTCCTATGTATCTTAGTGCAATAATATATGTATGCACATGTATATGCACTTATGTATATGTGTACATAGGTGTGTGTATATGTGTATGTATCTATTCATATATGTGTGTGCATGTATATACGTATCTCCTTGCAATGTATATACATATATATCTATACCAAAATTTTGATGTTCATAGACTAGTGCAGTATTCCTCTTGTATATATTATTGCACACCTAGTGCAACCTTGATCTCCGCCATACATAAGCATGCACATAATACACCCTGTTCCAAATTATAATGCAAATTCTATTAAAGTGTCACAAAGATTAGATTTTTTGGGGTTTTATTTAAAGACATGGATGGAATTGTGTTTCGGGGCTCTTTGGATCACTGGGAGAACTTTTAGACACCTGTGACAAACCAGGTGTGCCCAAGTAAAGGATCAACTAATTAAGAATAAATTATTAAGCAGACCAGTTAGCAACCAATATGGGGAAGAAAAAGAATCTCTCTGCTGCCGAAATGCGTGAAATAGTTCAATGACTTGGACGAGGTATGAAAACATTAGACATTTCATGAAAAGTTAAGCGTGATCATCAATCGGATTTGTGTCTGATTCAGAGCACAGACGGGTTCGTGCAGATAAAAGCAAATTGAGGAAGATTTCTGCCAGATTCGTGCATCAGATCAAGAGAGCAGCTGATAAAATGCCATTATGAAGCAGCAAACAGATATTTGAAGCTGCTGGTGCCTCTGGCGTCCATCAGACATCAATGTTTAGAGTTCTCCAGAGTCTTGCTGTGCATAAACCTTCTGTTCGGCCACCACTAACCAGTGCTCACTAGCAGAAACGGCTGCAGTCGGCAGATAAATAAATGAAAACTAAACTTCAAACAGTTCTGTTCACTGATGAGTGCCGTGTGACCCTGGATGGTCCAGATGGATGGAGTAGTGGATGGTTGGTGGACGGCCACCGTTTTCCAACAAGGCTGGAGTTCTCTTTTGGGCCGGAATCATGGGAAGAGAGCTGGTCGGCTCCTTTAGGGTCTCTGATGGTGTGAAGATGACCTCAGCAGAGTATGTGGAGTTTCTGACTGACCACTTTTGCCTTCCGTAATAAAATCCTCTTCATGCATGGCCATGCACCATCTCATGCTGCAAAGAATACCTCTACATCAATGGCTGCTATGGGGATAAAAGGAGAGAAAATCATGGTGTGGCCTCCATCCTCCCATGACCTCAATCCAATTGAGACCCATTGGAGCATCCTCAAGCAAAAGATCCGTGAGGGTGGCAGGCTGTTTACATCCTGACAGCAGCTCTGGGAGGCTAATCTGACATCTTGCAAACAAATTCTAGTAGAAACTGTCCAAAATTCACAAGTTCAATGGATGCAAGACTTGTGAAGCTGCTGTCAAACAGGGGGTCTTATGTCAAAAAGTAACATGACCTGTTAAAAAAATTTTAAATGTTGTAAAAATTTGATTCAAATAGCTTTTGATTTCAGTAAATATTCAGCAAACACAACAAATGACAACTTTCATTTCTTTAAAAATTATTAAATGTTTTGAAGCTTACTGTGCATAATAATTTGAACAATTCATTGTAAGATTTTATTTAAAAACATACTGTGAGATTTGTTCAATACATTTTGAATTGCAGTCTTAATAATTGATCACATGAGAATTATTCTGACTGTTGTTTGCATCAATTATTTAGATAAGTGAGAAAATCTATAATTTGCATGATAATGTGGAACAGGGTGTGTTTACTTTAGTTGTATTTAATTCTATCAAACCCAATACTTATTTTTTTTATATTTTATATTTTTTATATATTTTTTTATTTATTATATACAATTTTTTACTTAGATTTTTTTATAATTTACTGTTGGCATCTGCGGGCTAGCACCAAACGACATCTCATTGTACCGACACAATGACAATAAAGCATCTATCTGTCTATCTCTGCTCCAACACACCTAATCCAAATAATCAGCTAATTGCCTCTCTGTTCTTGAGTTGAATCGTGTGCATAAGCACAAAAAATATACAGGGCAGGGTTTACTATTAGACTGGTTTGGGAACCACTGATCACATGCTGATATCAATGTCTAGCAACTTCCTAGGTATTAATTATAATTACATGCATCTTAGCACTTTAGTAGATGTAAAACACAATGCTTAAACCATAATTAAAAATGCTCTTTTTAGAATTACTTTGCTTTGTTTGTTCCTATTTTCTTTTTTTTTTCCATCTCTGATATCCAGTTCTACGTATCATGATAACCAGGCGAAAACTGTGTCTGAGGAAGAACAGCTGGATGTGAGGGAGGGTCCTTGTCCGGTGGAAGACAATCAAAACCTGAGAAGTAAGCAGTTTCATCTCCAGCCAAAGTGATGAACCAAAGTTTATGATGTTTTATATTGGGTTTTAAGATTGACGTCCTCAAAACTAATCTTCCCAACCTGAAAGTCAAAGCAAAGTCCAAGATTTAAATGATGTCAAAAGCAAAATCAAACAAATGGGTTCCATGCACAACAGCTTCTTCAACCAGTTCCTCCTGGTTCTTTGCCATGTGCAGCAGGATAATTTCTCAATGAATTCAGCTTTGTGGTTTAACATGCCTCAAGTCACAGTTGGTAAAAATGAGTCTCCGCTACCCGTTAGGCACCTCTTCTTTGCGTCGGCATACTGCAAGCATGGCCAAGAAGAGATAAACTGGTGCTACAATTCCACCTCAAGTCATAAACAGGGTTCCACATTCAAAATGCAAGCTCTAAGTCCTGGCACGTATTACTATTATAAAGGGACCAAAGTGATGCCATTGGTAGTCCCTTTCCATCCATTAAAACTAGGACCTAGTTCTGGAACCTTCACAGTATCTGCTTCTCCACACTTTAGAAAGCCATCATAAAAGCTCATTAATATGTCACAGTATTCATTTCTGTTTTCCCTCTATTGCTAGTGCCAACCACAGCAATAATGTCACCCTCCATCTACTGCTTTGATTTCACATTTTGAGGCTTTTGAACTTTGGCTGGTGAAATTAAAAGATTTGAAGACCTAGAAATGGAATAACCTAACCCTAAACTAACCCTTGGTGGAAAAATAAGATTAACCTTTATTTGTCGCACAAGTGCGAAATGTGCTTAGTACGGCAGAAAGTGGACAGTGCAGAGTTAAGAGCAGTAAAGTTGAGAAAACAATAAAGTAGAATGAAATAATAATAGACTAAAGTAATCTGTCACAATATAGTATAGAATAAAAAAAAAATCTCAATATACAGTCTAAAGATGTACAGTATAAAATCTAAGAAAATTGTATGCATAGCTGTATAGTACAAAATATTCATATGTGTATGTAAACTGTAAGCAGACTAAGTTGCATATTTTGCATAAAATACAGTATAGTATCACCATATAGTATAAAATAACTGTTCAGATATACTGTCAAACTGTACATTATATAACAATGTACAGTATATAATCCTGAAGTGTACAGTATGTAGCATTAGCAATGCACATTTTAATTGCACATTCTAAATTGCATGATTTGCTCTAATCATTCTGGGTTAGTTAGCCAAGCCAGCAACCTGTGTACTGGTTGACCCACAGATTCTGTAGGGTCAAATCGGCTTGTTGGAAGATTTTATGCGTTTAGATGGAACATATAGTGACAATAGTGACAACGAAGTATTGTGTCTGTTGTAAATAACTTGCATAAACATTGCAGGTTGGGTCGGATTGAGGTCTGATAATCCCCATCATTTAACTGTGGATACCATTGCGTAATGTGTCAAAGTTTTGCCATCAAATTTTTTTTTTATTTAAATTTAGCGTATTGATGGCTACAGCTAGCTATTCATGTTGCTGACAGTGTTTTGAATATGAAGGCTTGTTCAAAATGTGTCATCAGCTAAAGGTTTGTGGCCCACGCCATTGTTGTTCGTCTGTGACATAACATCCAGGTTTCCACTTGCGTTGGCTCCCACCCCGAGCAAAATAAGTGGTCTGGGGGATTCTCTGAGCAAACCACATTAATGTATTCAGGAGTAGTGGACACCAGTGAGACTATCAGGAGAGGGAGGCCCGGCTATCTGAATTGGAATGTTGACATAATGCATCAAACTGGACAGCTAATCTATATATTATACAGTTGTGCTCAGTTTACACACCCTGCCCCAATGTATGATTTCTTAACCATTTTTCAGAGAATGTGAATGATAACACCAAAACTTTTCTTTCACTCGAGTTTAGTGGTTGGCTGAAGCCATTTATTGTCAAACAACTGTGTTTATTATTTTAAAATCATAATCTAACTCAAACCATACATCATAAAACCAGAAACTACCCAAATTGCCCCGATCAAAAGTTTACATACCCTGGTGATTTGGCCTGACAACACGCACACATCTTGACACAAATGGGTTTGAATTGTTAGTTAAGGTACCATCTTCATCTGTGATCTATTTGCCTTTTAATAGTTGGTGTGTATAAAAGGTCAGTGAGTTTCTGGACTCCTGACAGAACCTTGTATCTTTCATTCAGTGCTGCAATGCTTTTTATTCCAAGTCATGGGGAAAGCAAAAGAATTGTCAAAGGATCTGTGGGAAAAGGTTCTGTTGAAACCAAACCATGGTCAGGTTGACCAACTAAACACTTGAAGAAAGATGGGCTGCATGGTTGAGTTGCCAGAAGAAAGCCATTACTACGCAAATGCTGCATAGAGAGGGGCCTCAAACCTTCTAGCACGTTTTGAGTGATGAGACTAAAGTTAAACTTTTTGGCCACAACTGTTAACTCTACATTTACACCATTACACCATTACACGATTCCTACTGTGAAACACGGCGGTGGAATGCTGATGTTTTGGGGATGTGTGAGCTACAAAGGCACAGGAAATTTGGTCAGAATTGATGGCAGATTAGTGCAGTAAATTATCAAGAAATACTGGAGGAAATATTCTCTCATCAGCCCAGAAGCTGGGCAGGGGATGTACTTGGATGACAATGGTCCAATACACAGGCCAAGTCAATCTGTCATTGGGTACAGCAAAGTTGTGTAGAGTCTGAAGTGGCCATCTCATCCCATCCATCCTCTACCCCTTTATCCCGCACTCGCAGTGGGGGTGGGATTGGGGGAGTTGGATCCTTTCCCAGCTGCTATGGGCGAAGTGGGGTACACCTGGACAGTCATGGTGGGAGGAAACCGAAGCTCCAGGAGGAAACCTACACGGTCACGAGTAGAACATGCTAACTCCAAACAGAAAGACCCTGCGCCCGACCCGGGAGTCGGACCCAGGACCTTCTTGCTGTGAGGCAACAGCGCTAACCCCTGGGTCACCATGCCACCCGCCATGCCACCCGGCATCTCATCCACTGACCTTAAAATCATTGAGCCACTCTGGGGTGCCAATACACAGTATTAGGAACTGGGGTATGTAAATTTTTGATCAGGGTCAATTGGGTAGTTTTTGTTGTGATTATGTTTTTAAAAGAATAAACACATTTGTGTGGCAATAAATGGCTTCAGCCAACCTCTAACCATTACAAAATGGTTGTCTAAACTTACAAGCCCAACTGTAGTCATTTGAATGCACTGTATGTCAACTGTCTGGTCCCTTTCATCATCATCACCACAACTGTTTACTGCACCCCCAAAACCAAACAGCAACCTTTCAAAAGATTTTGCGGCTCTGCTGACCTACCTCTCCATGCTCTCAACTGTGTGTTGTGAGATTTTACCATCCACACGCACAGTATTAACAACCCTCTGACCAGACACTTACACAAGATCTTTGGTTATCAGCAAAACACCAAGGTTTGCACTCAGCCCAAAGGTCATATCTTGGACAGAATATGTTGTAAAGTTGCGTCCCCTCTTGTACAGCTGACAAACTTCCCGTAACTGACCATTTCCTTCACCCATTTAATTTTAAGATCCCCTGTCTCATTTTGTTCTGTAACATTAAGGATATTAACTTGCATTCTCTCTCTTCCAGTACTGATTCCCTCATGGACGCTCATAGTTTCACTACTGTTGAAGAGTTGGTCTCGCACTGCAACACTGGCCTACACCATATTCTCAATTCTCTAACTCCATTAAAACCAGGTCTGTCTATTTCTCCCTTTCTGCCCCCTGGTTTATGCCTGAACTTCGGCTCGTTAAAGCCAAAGGTCTGTAACTCGAGCGACGCCATAAGGAAACTGAACTACATATACACAGAATATGTAGAAAAAAGCATATATTACATTACAAGGACTGTAGGTCCCAAGCCAAATCCCAAGCTATATTCGGATATACTGAGTTAAAATAAATATTTTCACTGTTCAAGAATATTATCTAACCCCTGGAAAAAATTGCAGAAGATTCACTAGCACCTCTGTCCCCAATCCACTTCCATTATCCAACCTGAACTTCCTCTCGAGTATTTTCCTCTTTCCAGCACCCCACCATCTCAAAAACTTCAGATCTCATCCTTGACTCCAAATCATCCACTTGTCAGCTAGATCTGCCCCACAACTCTCATTCTGCAACTGTTTCTGCATCCTTCAAACCTGCTGCAATTACACCAATACTGAAAAAATGGTCCTGGTCCATCCAACTTTTTTGAGAATGAGAGGTAGATTAGAAATGGGATGCATATTATTTATATGCATCCCATTTCTAATCTACCTCTCATTCTCAAAAAAAAAACAGTTGTTATTCAAATGTACTCCCATTTGTCTCATAATAATGATTGTGAACAGTTCCAGTCTGGTTCCCACCCTCTTCAGAAACAGCTCTCATAAAAGTTACCAGTGACCATCTCATTGCAGCGGATTCTGGTTTGATTACCATCCCCAGCCTCTATGAACTAAGCGCAACACCATTTGTCACATCACCCTCCTCAATATATTATACAGTGTTGTGCAAGTTCACACTTTTCGTGAACTAGTTCAAAGTTCAGTTCACACAAGCTCAAAGTGAACTGTTCACATTCATAGCTCGCAATTTAAATTTTGAACTAGTTCGAAGTTCAGTTCATTTTATTTTTAGGTGCGATATATAGTCTAAATGAAAATTTATTTAGTTTTAACACACATCTATAA
>JBBKCR010012669.1:0-12548 GCA_037577295.1 Ladigesia roloffi | reverse complement strand
ATCAATATGGGCCAACATTTCTAAAGAATGCTTTCAGCACCTTGTTGAATCAATGCCACGTAGAATTAAGGCAGTTCCGAAGGCGAAAGGGGGTCAAACACTGTATTAGTATTCCTAATAATCCTTTAGGTGAGTGTATAATATTTGCAAGTGTTTCCAGTCAGGAAAACATTTAATGCGAACTACTGTTGACCATTGACTGTTGACACACATTTTAGAAGTTTACAGAGCTACTTCTGCAAAACTACATGTCATTATTAGTTATCAGTTCACTGAGACATCTTTCTAGGCGCATTCTCTATGTTCTCTATTCTATTTATATTCTTCACAGTTTGAAAGTTAATAATCCAGTTCTCCATGGCTCACTATAGTTACTGGTTTGGTCAGATTAGTATTAGAAATTAATATTTTTGTTTTTTGTATTTAAATGTTTATAATAATATTCATTATTTTGGTCACAATCACTTTGAGTGTTCAAAAAAGGTATAGTTTCCCCGAATGGTATTCCCATTCATGGAGTAGCCATAGTGGAATGAACATAATTATTGCTGAAAATATAATGATACATTTTGAAATTAAATGATACATTAAACTGATCTCAAACAGTGAAATTCTGATTCTTGCTTAATTTTAGATATGAAATGAATGCAGGTCATTTGTGACCCATGTGTACAAATATAATATAGGTGCACAAAATGTAACCATAAATGAATGAAAACAATGATTGATGTTTGGAAAAAAACGAAATAAGTGATGGAAACGTGGTATATTAAATGACAAAATCAATTATTTTTTAAAAACTAGCTAAGAAACTCTAACCCTTGAAAATGAATGCGGATCGCTTGGGACCCATGTTGGGACCCATGTTGTGGTAGTAGAGGAGTAGTGACAGAAAAAGTATTTTTATTTAAACAGGTTTAGAGATATATAATGAAAAAATAAATTGAAATGAACAAAAACAAGTTAATTGAGGAATTCCTGGAGTGTTGGCTCATGAAAATAAGTTATTGCAGAGATATAAAGTAAATTACACTTAGCCGAGTCCCTTGGGAACCATGTTGTGCATTAAAGGGTTAAAGTAGTTAAATGAATTCCTTAGAAGAGGTATCTGAACATAAATTGGTCAGTCATAATATGTGCTAAGGTTACTGATATTGAGACAATAGCAGCAGATCCCTAAAGCAGATCTCTTAAGTGTGGTGCTGCCTCATTGGATAGGACTAGTTTGTGTAGCACATCCCACAGATGCTTGTACAGAACTTAGTGAATGCCATTGCCATGAAGACAAGCACTTAGTCTACAACAATGTTTAGGTAGGTAGTACATGTTGAAGTAGCATCTACATGAATCCCAGCACCCATGGTTTCCCAGCATAACATTGTCCAGAACATCACACTGCCTTTCCCAACTGGCCTTCTGATCACTGTGTATCCTGGGACCATCTTATCCCCAGGTAAGTCACCCAAAAGCTCTTGAACCATGCACATTGTAGTTCTGATGCTCACATGGCTATTGGAAGGCCTAGATCAAGGGTCAGCATGGGTACTCTGACCAGCCTGCAGCTTCTTCGTCCACTACACAGCAAGTTAAGATGCATGATGTTCTTACACCTTTCTATCATAGCCATTAACTTTTTAAATACTGTACTACAATAACTCTTTTGTAGGATCAAACCAGTCATGATGGCAGCCCATGACCCTCTTGCTGGTCTTTCCTTGGTCCGATTTTAGTAGGTGCTGACCACTGCATACTGGGAAAACCTCACAAGACCTGCCATTTAAGAGATATTCTCATTCGGAATTTCTCTGCAGAACTGTATGATTTTGTCAAGACATCCCCTTTATCCCAGGCCCCCATGTCTTAGGGTGTATAACTGTGTGACTAGCAATATGTAACGATATAAGGGGCCCAAAAACCAGCACCTGCAATGACATTTGCACAACTGGTGTATTTAAAGACTACGAAGGGTGTTCAATAATTTATCTTCTTTAATATGAAAGAAAATAGTAAGCATGTTGGAACAAATGTTGTGACAGCCCGCTCATGCACAGTTGTGGCTCAGTGCCAGTCTAACATTCCAAGAGATGTCAGAAGGGTTCTCCCAGCAGGCGTCCTGCTTCTTTACCACAATGTACCAGTTCACATGTCAAATCAGTCACAGGCTGCCATCCAAAAATGTTGTTTTCAACAACTGAACCATTCACCATACTGTCCTGCCCTGGCTCCCTCAGATTATTGCCTGTTCTGAGTTTTCAGATAACCCTATGTTTACAGCAGTTTTTAAGTGGCAAAGATGTCTAGGGAGCTGTTAGCTGTGACATCCTGGTTTGAATGTGAGACAGAATAATTTGTTTCGAAGGAAAAGTGGCTGAAGTGTGTGGAGTTACTAAAACCCTTTTCTTTCTTACTGAAGTAGATGAGTTATTGAACGCCCTTCAGTTTATGTTTGTTCATACAGTAAAGAGCAGAGTGAGTCTACAATTAACATCAGCGAATCCAACATTGACACCAGAGTGAGTCTAGAAATAACACCAAAGTGAGTCTAAAATTAACCCCAGAGTGAGTCTAGAAATAACACCGGAGTGAGTCTAGAATTAACCCCAGAGTGAGTCTAGAAATAACACCAGAGTGAGTCTACGATTAACACCAGAGTGAGTTTAGAATTAACACCAGAGAGAGTCTACAATTAACATCAATGTGAGTCTAGAATTAACACCAGAGTGAGTCTAGAATTAACACAGTATAACAGGAAATAATTGATATTCCTGAAAATGTTTTATTAATAGTTCAACAAATGTCAAGTTATTTCAATTTCAAATGGCAGGTTGCACACAAAGACAAAGCACTTAACAAATCACAAAGCAAAATCGTCTTTAGATGAACGTCCAATTATATTTGGAAGTTAATTGTGTCATTGAAAATCATATAACTTAAAAAAAAACTGAGATATAAAAAATACTAATGCAAAGTTAACCGTGTAATCTGTCTCGTTCCTTCGCTTTCGCCATTTACTGTGCAAAAGTCAGTGACAGCTGTTATGTAAACAGTGCCTCCGTGTGGTTATTATCGGTAGTGAAGCAGCATCAGTGCGTTGCTTCGGCATTGCTTGTCTGGTCCAATGGTGTGTTGCTCTAATATACAGCATATATGGCTCTGGTCCTTTTAATTCTTTAGAAAAAAAAGTAATAATGACAAAAAGCATGAATTTATCTGATTGCACCCTTTCCTTTTTCTTATTAAATCTGGGAAAATCTGGGCAAATATCCAAATACTGTTAATTAATCTAGTTTATTTTACATTGCTAATGATAGTCCTGAGAACACTTCATACTCAGGACTGGAGATGTCCAGAAAACAATCTCTACATATATTACATTTCACTATTTGTATTTGAACATGACCAACCCACCTGCCTCATCATTTCCACACATGTCCTGAGCAGAGGTGGATTGTTCGGGTCCAGAGAGGGTGCTGAGGAGGATTTTAACTTTCTGGACCCAAAATACCCACCTCTGGTTTTGTGAAGCTCAGAGACTGAGAGATCAGAGCACTCGGCAACACTGAGTTTGGCCTGTATGAGGCAGAGAGAGGGCCTTAGATTTTCTCCACATAATTTCCTGGGAATAAGCCCTCTTTCCCACGCAGCCTCCCCGTCCACCAGCCTGATGGATCTACAAAAAGTTAACAAAAACAAATTTGTCAGTGTGTACAGTGAGTGCCCACCACATCACAGAGTGTGAACAGCATAACATTCTTTCTAAATTTCAGTGTCTACTACTTATTTGATTTTTTTGTGCTAGTTAAAGTAAAGTGGTCTCTTATAGTCACATGTGAACACACCACAGCACACAGTGTGTACAGGGTGAAGTTCTAGCACTGCATTGAATTAATTTGTACACTCTTTACTTTTGTTCACCAACTCCCAATTTATTTCCACCCTTCACCACCTTAAAATCAAACTAAATATGAAATAAATGACAGGGTGGACCATTGCAAAGGGTGCTGTATTGTTACATTTAACTTTCCCAGATGAAATGGGCACATTTTTACCTTTTAATCATGCATATATATATATATATATATATATAGCATAAACTGAGCCCAGATATTCTAGTGTTGTTTCACAACTCAAGAGTATACAATGTGTTTAACTGACTGTTTTACGGTACTTTTAGAACAGGCAACTCTTATCCCACCTTCTTTAATTAGATCAATAACTTCGCTGGCCTCAAAGCTGAGCTCATCCACATCCTGACCAACGTACTGGTACAGAGCCCGGCAGCGAGGGCCCTGTGAGCGAGGCTGAACTTTGGGCCGGCTGGTCGGGGCCGGGGGTGGTCGATGGCTGATACTCCTTCTCCTTTGCATTCTAAAAAGAAAACAACAGGATTAATGGGCTACTATTTCAGAAGAGGAATTCTTTTAAGCAAAGGCTGAAATGCTACATTAGCTAACTGGCCACTTTATGAGAGACCTTACTGGTTCATAATTTGTATTAGCCTTTCTCTGTCCCTCCATCAATGGTCAGTCTCTGCAGCTGCATGTTTACGACTGCTTTGTGCCCCATCTTTGTATCTTATTGTTTTTAAACTGGCTTTATGCTATTCAGTCTGGAGAGTTTATTTTTCTATTTCTTTTATAATACTACATTTTATGTTGTTCTAGTCCAAATTTACATAATTTGTTGTACTGAAATACTGGAAATAGGTGTTTCTACAAAGAACACGCTTCTGCACTTTGGCTGAATTGAACAAATTAGGAAAATAAATAAGAAAAATGTGACCTGTGCAAGATATGGCACATTTTGTAGTCATTATGTTTTTTAATGTTGAACAAAATAAAAAGATATTGTGCCATTTGTCAGATTAAACAAATATAGTGAAGACATTTGAATGGCACACCACTGGGTGGAGACAGATTTCGAGATTTCTAATAAAGTGGACTGGCTGGGAATGAGGGCAAGCCTGCAGTAAAGAACATTACATTTCACATTTGGTGTGTGTGTGTGTGATGTGTGTGTGTGTGTGTGTGCATGCATGTGTGTGGGTGATATTCAAATGTATTTATTTCTACAGGGTTTGTAAAAGCATGTTATTAAATTGACATGATCTATCATCCTTGTTCAGGTTTAAGCCTATTTTTGTGTGTGTGTCTGTGTGATTGTATATGTAGGTAAGTATTGTGTGTATCCCTCACCCCGACATGCCCTGATCAGGAACGTTAAGGAAGTCCAGGTTAGCTGGGTGTGTCTGTGCCGCTGGCCCCCGCCGACCCTTCTGTGAGCCCAGTTTGGGCAGAGCTGCGTTGGGAGGCCGGGTCTGTTTGTCAGGTGACGAGTACATTTGCTCCTGAACTTGAGAAGGGCCACGGGGAAACTGGGCCGCACCATTCTGGTAACCTATAATTAAACAGTGCCTCAATTAATTATTGGTTAAACTAACAGTTTGGCAGATTTACAGTTTTCAATATAATTCAAATGAAGTTTATCAAATTTTACCTTTAATTTATTGAAGCTACAAGTAGCTTAAAAAGCTTAAACCCAGGGAATAGTACTGCGGTAAGCACATGCTTGAATCAGCAAACATACATACAGACATGGGTATCTTTATTATAGGGATGTGAATGGTATTTTAATGTTTTCAAAGTCATAGACTTTAATATGGGCTTCGACCCCCTTTGCAGCTATTACAGATTCCACTGTAGAGGATTTATGAGGTCCAGCACTGATGTTGGATGAAAAGGCCAGTTCATCCCACAGGTGCTGGATGGGGTTTATGTCAGGACTTGGGTCAGTCAAGGTCTTCCACACATAACTCATCCAGCCATGTCTTCATGGAGCTTGATTTGTGTTCCTCAGCTCAATAGGGCCTTATAAAGTTAACAGGGAAAACCAGGGGCTAATGGTAAGTGATGTAATACATGTACCATACCTCTGTTGGGGGGCTGCCTTCTGCCTCCCTGACTGTGTTGGATGCTCTTTCTTGTTGGTTCTGGAGGAAAAGCATGTCCATGAATGTTCACCAATTATGTAGAACAAAATATATCATGATTAGTGACTGCATCCAAATCTTTAAGTGTACCACTATTTAACAGAAGGTAAGTATAAGTATAATTATAAACCATATTAAAAATATGGTTTGAAAACACAAATTCTAATTCTACAATGCACTCTAATTCTAAGAAGAAACTGTTTCCCAGGTAAAAATCTAGTGTGCATCAGGCACCATCACACACAAAGATCAAGTTCTTTCCGTGTCTACTTGTATTTTCACTTACTGGACGTCTTCGGCAGTCCATCTCCTATGGAGATGTTGAGAGATTTTCCTGCAGGTTTGACCAGGGCCATGTCTCCCTGCCCTCTCTGGAACGCCAGCACCCGTGTCCCTCCTCCACCCCAGCCTTCTTTCTTCAAACGGAACTCAAGTCTGTATTGATATTACATAAAAGCAACAGGTCATTGTTTACATTTACATTGTTTACATTGTAACCCCCCACCCCCCCTTTTTTAGAAATCTTTCTTAGTCCTTCTTCGTCACCTCCCTCCCTCAAGGGTGTGAAATCTGCTGTGCGGCATTGCCATTCCAACAAATTACTAGAAATTACTAGTATGTTTGCATATTTAGGGCATCTTGGAGGCAAGTGGAGCTCACAAAATGACCAATGAGTGGAGGTATCAGGTAGGGATTTCTAATAAAGTGATTAGAAAGTGAACATTCCAGATAAAGGTTTTTAATATAGTGGATGTTGTATTTTTTCTGATTTTTGGTGTTGTAACTTTTGAGGCAGCTGGTGTCCTAGTGGTTACACAGTTGCCTCTGCGATCTGAAGGTCATGAGTTTGAGTCCCAGGACTGCTAGTGGCACCACTAAGGTACCCTTGAGCAAGGTATCATCCTCACAGTTCTGGGTGTTGCTTTCTTGGCTGCCTGCTGCTTCAATTGGTAAATGGGTTAAATGCAGAAGAAGAATTTCACATTGTTCACACAGTGTGCTGTGGTGTGTTCACACGTGACTATAAAGGACCACTTTACTTTAAGGAAATGCAAGAAAATTTGATGTGTGCCATCAGTGCTGGAGCTTGTATGGCCTTAAGTAGCCACAATGGTTCTGTGTTTATGTTTACCTGTCATTGAAGGTCATGCAAAGCTTGCTCTTGGTCTGCTCTTCATAGCGCTTACACAGTAGACTCAGGAACTCCGTCTTAAACATGGACTCTAGCACGCTGTCATACTGAGCCTCATGTAGGACAAAGAAGTCATCTTGCCTCGTGCTAGAGTGATAAGCAAAAGAAAAGCAGACAAAGCTTAGGCCAGTGATACCCAGCCCATGTACTGCACTTTTGAAGTCAAGGGCAGGGGCGACGCAAGGGGGGTAAATGTTAGAACGATTCTAGGGGCCCAGCACTAACATAAGGCCCTGTTAGGGGCTAGTAATATTATTTTAATAATAATGTTGCCCAAAATTATAATCTTGCAAGCGGCCCAAAATTTCTGGCGGCGCCCCTGGTGAAGGGAATCTTCCTGAAAAGCTTTATGCTAAATGTTGAAACGTTTTTGTGGGGATTTGATGCAATTCAGAGAACAAGAGTGATGTAAGGTACTGATAGTAATTAGTTTGGGATAAAAAAAAGAACATTCCAAAGGTTGGATAACAAAGTCAAATGTATATTTATTTGCTTTTACTGACATCTGATAACTTGAAAAAGACAAAAAAATAATTACACTATTAAAAACAGAGACCAGATGATTTCTACACAAAATTACTGACTATATCCATGCTATGGTCAGAAAAGCAGATTCTAACATAATGTATTGTTGATTATGATAAATATCAATATATCACCAAGCCCTTACTAGTAAGTGTCTGGACACTTTTTGACAGATAGCAGATATTGTACTGCATTGTGTTTTCATATGGAACTGATGCACACAGTTGAATCAAGTAACACAATGATACCGATATTCTAGTTCCATTTATCAGATATTCATCAGTCTGGTGTGTATCAGGTCAGTTAGATAACTTCATAAAACAACAGGGAGAGATGTGACCATCAGAGAAAATGTCCTCAACTTCATTCATATCCATGGATACTTTTGCTATTGCTGTTGTTTCTTCTACTCTACATGCTGATCAAGTGTTTACAGAACATATTTTCCAACACATAATAAAAAGATTATCTATATTTCTATCTTTGTTGATGATTTTCATGCACTGTGAGCTTCATACTCCCACCCGATGTAACAGTTGTAAGGATATCAGCATGCAGCGCTGCAAAGCCTTTAACTAAGTTCCTGTTTGGTTTAGTATATTTCCAAAAACTGCACAAAAATTTCTCAACCTTGAATTCAGACTGCGAGCCCACTTTGGCTCAGCGGCTGCCATTATGGCCAAACTGGTGCTTGAGGTAAAGAAGTGAGTCAGCATGTCATATATTGAAACAGGAAGACCCTAACCTCAGTGAAATAGCTCGTACGCTCCCGATGTCTAGCTTTCTTTTCAGCACTTCTTTGATCTGACCTTTCTCCGGGCCCTTCTTTATTTTCTCCCGACCAATCAGGTAGACCCCCTTTGGAGTCAGGATCAGATCCCTCTTAATCGACTGGAAAATAAGAAAGACAGAAATATTTTAGGGTATGAAGATAATGTGAATGGCCTTTCAGGGTATGTGAATGATCTTCATGCCTTTTCATTTTTGGTTTCAATATGAGGCTGAAGCAAAGTTAACTATTTATCATGCAAATGCATGATACACATTAGCAAACGTGATTGCATAAGAAATTGTTTTTATTATTTAGAATTATCTAAAACGTCCACAGTGCTAGACACTTGTTTTTTATGTAAGATATTGTTGTGTATGCTTGGATGTTGTAGCACATTAGGCCTATCTTTTGTTAATAGTTTATAGATGATATTACCTTAAACCTGCGGTCATACTTGTTAACGGAGTCGGCAAAGTCGATGCGCTCTCTCTTAGCCAGGAACTGACGCAGCTCAGGCCTGTCTTCCATTCCCAAGTAATCACCAACAAAGTTCCTGTTAATACTGTTCCTGCGCCGCTCTTTAGAGTTGTAAAGAATGTCCGAGGCTGTTGATAGGAGGACACAGGTAGAAACATCAACACTCACTGGCCACTATATAAGCTATGAGTCAAAAGTCTAGATAAACCTTCTCATTCAACAATATACTTTCTTTATATTTTTGACTACATTGTACATTGAAAACATCATCTATTGTTCTGATGACAGTTTCTTGCACACTATTGGAATTTTTTCAATCAGATTCATGAGGAATTGACCTGGAGAGACCGATAATGCACACGGCGCACCATGCTTTCATGACTTGTGCATCCCATCATTGCTATTTTGTGCTAGCGGATCGTTCTTTTTTCTGGTTGTCAAGATAGCAGATGGCATTGCGCTGTGTCGGGCGTGTCACTGAAAATAAGTAGTGTGGCGAAGCGCAATTATTCTGTAACTTTAAACGCTGGGAACTTGGCTCACAAATTAATTTCCAAGCAGATGACTTAAATGCTTTGGTCCACTGAAAACTCACATGTATAAGGTAAAGGTAAATACAACATATTTTACAAGGTTACCATTTATTTTATTCAAAGAAATTTAGCATAAATTCTATTTTTGCCGTTGTAATGTTTTGATCACAAATAATAATAATGAACAAAGGTGAAGCTTTTTAAATTCCCATGTGAATTTTTCAGTGAAGAATGGTTTAGTCCAAACAAGTAACAAGTTATCCTAGTTCTACACATTCTATTTTACCTTGATCAAGAGAGATTTCACTGGATCAAAGCATTTAACCCATTCCTTTCCATGTAGAATTTGGCATATATAATAAGACTATGTGCATATGAGCAAAGTTCCCAAGTGAATTTGACAGTGAAGAATGTTTTGGTCCAAGTGATCCAAGTTCTACACACGTTATTTTGACCAATATGTGAGATTTCAGTGGACCAAAGCATTTAAGTCATCTGCTTGGAAATTAAGATTATAGTTTAGGTTTTAAATGGAAAGAGATCACTGGCATGTAAACATTCAAAAAGTTTTTATTTCTTTACATGTTTTTCTGAAACAACATTTAAATAGGCAACAGTATTCTTAATGAAAACCTCAGTTAAGTTCCCCCCCTACAGGCGAAATTGCGATAATGCAGCCTGGAAATCAGCATTTAAGGTGGAATGAACATTTTGAATAAGGAGCTGCGAATTTTCAGCGTCATTGCCGGCTTTACAAACTGGGGTTTGGGAGGATTCCCTCCATCCCCGAAGATCAATTGCTCCTGTGCCTTCACCCCACGCACGAGCAAATCAGTTTCTTCAATCGAAAATATTTCCAGACGTCCAGGTAATTCTGCTGCATTATACACAGCACGCCGTGGAACATGCGCCGGGGTTTAAAGGGAGTGAGAGTGTGAACTCTGATTGGTTCATTGCATGCTAAGCCCCAAACACACCCATGACTAATTTACTCATTTAAGACAACCCATGCCAGGCGCGATGTTCACTTTTCCTAAGGGCACTAAAGCGTTTTTCGCTGACCCCTCCCCCAAAGGCAACTGCGTTTCAGACTTCAGACAATGCTCGACCCTGAAAATCGGCCCGGAATTGTATTTAAGTAACACGTGTGCTTCGGCAAGTGTTTATTAGTGGAAATTATTGTCTTCTTAATGTGTTTGAGACCATCAGTTGTGATAGCTGTGTTTGTACATAGTAAGTAATCCTATTAGGCTACAGTTCAGCTCCCCGTTATGGCAAGAGCCACTTAAATATAAAAAAAAACAGCCCATCATTACATTTAACAAAACATATTCTGGTTTGCTTAACCCTCTTTTGTTTTACTGGACAGTTCCATCTGCTCCTTCATCATTTTGTTTACTTTCAATAATAATCTACAAATGTATACAAATTATAAAAACAAAGAAAAAACTTTTGACTGGTAGTGTAGGTGTACAGACCGCAAACCATCAGTTACATCATGATTATATAATAATATGCCATCTGCCTTTCCATTACTGGTTGGTTTCTGACCACAGGATCAATGTTTTCCAGATGTTATTTGGGTGGCAGCCCATCCTCATAACTGTTTGCTTGCATATAGTTGCATGGTAGTGCATATGAAGCTAGAGAGTATGAGGCACAGTGGTGTGGTTATTTATACAGAGGGATTTTTTAGCATTTTCACCAAGTGTAGAAATGTGGTCAGAAATGAACCACTAGTGAAGAACTGGAGCACAGTTTATAGTAAGTACGCATCAACAGATGTCCTTCAGAAAAAGTTGCAGCTACAAAGTAAAAGTTTCAAATATAGCGGCCTTCCGTGTATGCTGATTTTGCAAATAATAGGTGAAAGGCATCGGGTAGAATTAAGGCCTCGTGATGCAACTCTTCAGTCAGAAAAAATGATTCAGCTTATGAAGAACTTAGTAAGAAGCTGAATCTTTTTGATGCTGCAGAACACTGACCACCCATGGCTGCACTTTGCAACATGTAAATGAGATTATCTTGGGGGAAGTATTTTTGCTCTCATTTGTGGTCAGTCATGTTCAGGCTTAGCTGCACTACTCCTTTAATGGTTATGGTTACGAACAGTATTTGTTTTGGCACAGAATGAAAATCTCCTAACCTTCTTCTCTCATCTGCTCATACTTCCTCCTGGCAATGTACTTCCTCCAGGCTTTCTGAATGGTTCTAGCAAATGTGTCAAACTTTCTCTCCCTCATCTCCTCCAGCAGAAACAACTGGAAAAAAAGAAAAACAAAGAGAGCAGCATCAGTTTGAAACTATGTTAGATACACCGTAACTTTAGATCAGTGATTCACAATTTTTCCATCGTCCAAAACATGCAGGCATACAGAAAATGTACAGACCATCTGAGAGGGCTGCACTGAGAACCTCATTTGTGATCTTCACTTATATTCATAATGAATTTTTGCATGAACATTTTCCAATCTTCCATGCTTTTAATTTTTCACAATTACAGTTTTTGTTACTATACCTTTAGGCATCTGTTGAATTACACCTCTTCTTTGTTTCCTTTGTGGCTCTTTCAAAAATCTTCCACTAATTTATATATACATCTACTCCTGAACTTGAGCGTGTGATGGGGGAGGGGGCGGGGAAGCGGAATATCTAAAACTGAAAGTGATCAATCGGTCACACGTGTGAACAGCACGAAATTCCTCCTCTGAATTTAACCTATTCAAGAGAAGCAGCTGCCAACCATGAACACAGCACCTGGGGAGGAGTGTGTGGGGACAGTATATTACTTAGGGTACCTCAGATGTACCTAGTGGTCTTCAGAATCGACCCATGACTTTCTGAGTGCTCTAGCCAAACGAGCATATATCCGAATACCGCATTCTTAAAAAAACAGTATTTGTGCTTTTCCGAATACCGTATTTGGATTCGGCCCCACCCCTAGTGTGTTTGTGTATATATATATACATTACTGGCCAAAAGTTTGGACACACCTTCTCATTCAATGTGTTTTCTTTATTTTCATGACCATTTACATTGGTAGACTCTCACTGAAGGCAT
>JBBKCR010012632.1:0-12549 GCA_037577295.1 Ladigesia roloffi | reverse complement strand
CTCTGCCATCATTTTAAGTGGGAGAACTTGCACAATCGGTGGCTGACTAAATACTTTTTTGCCCCACTGTATATATGTATATGTATATACTCTGTACATATTATTTGTCTGTGTATGAGTAGGTACTGATATCCAGCTTCTGTTTCAGAAGAGTGGGAGGATGTTGATGGCGATGATGATGATGAAGGTGAAGAGATGGAGAGTGATGAAGATGAGCAGATGGAGGAGGAGGAGGGTGCCGCGGCGCCGGCGGCTCCCGGGTCCATTCTTGTAACGGACTGTCTGTTCTGCTCTCACCACTCGCACTCAGTCAGCAAGAACGTGACACACATGACCAAAACGCACAGCTTTTTCATTCCTGACGTGGAGTTCCTGGTGGACCTGAGAGGACTACTCGCATATTTGGGTGAGAACACATGTGACCGCTCATCCGAGACTATATTCATCCCTCCAGAAGTTTGAAATCGATATTTTGTTTTGAGTATGTCAAAGTGACAAAGACAGGAGTTAATGATACTAACGCAAAGTTACTACTACTGTAGGTCTAACAAGGACACACAGTGTCACTAATTAGAAGTGGCAAGATGCCTTTTGAGTGGCTCCCCCTTGTGGAAAATCCATGCACTGCTAGATGTGAGTTAGTCAGATTTGATAAAAAAATCAAAGAAAAATTACAGAATCAAAGCAATTCGTAAGAAATTTTAGATCTGTAGTTTATTCTAAGGTGATTATGATACTGTAGCTGTAGAACAGGACTATGAATAGATCATTACAGATTATTAAACTACTGAATTACTGAAAGTGGTTTTTAAATAATTAATACAGTAAGCACAGTTATGCACATTTTAAAGCTGATTTAATTATTCTGAGTATTTAAAATATAAATAAAACATAAATAACATTTTTAAGCATTCTTTAAAAAGGATATGTTACCTTTTTACTTGGAAATTCAACAAAACCTATAAATGTTTGTGCTTCTCTTTGAAGGTTTAATTTTGTAACTATTGCTAAAGCTAAAAACGAAAAGGTCTCCAGCAGTGCTGATTCACCGATGGCCAGATAGGCATTTGGGTATGTTAAGTGTGTGTGTGTGTGTGTGTGTGTGTGTGTGTGTGTGTGTGTGTGTGTGTGTGTGTGTGTGTGTGTGTGTGTGTATTTTGTCTTTAACAGGGGAGAAAGTTGGTTTTGGGAAAGTGTGTTTATGGTGCAATGAGAAAGGCAAGTCGTTCTACTCCACCGAGGCGGTTCAGGCCCACATGAATGACAAGAGCCACTGCAAGGTTTACACGGACGGAGACGCCGCCCTGGAGTTCGCAGATTTCTACGACTTCAGGTGCTCGGACACATTAAACACCCAAAGGCCTCAGATAACCTTTATAAATGTATGAGGGATGACATTTTTGTACGTTTACTTTGGCTATATAAAGGCGTCTTTATGACAGCTGCAATGATGTAAGTTTTACAGTTACAATTGATTTATACATTTTGAACCTTTGCACTGATATATTGTAGTTTTGTATTCTGATTTTATGGACCCCAGGAAGACTAGCGACCTCTTGTGGAAACGAATGGGAATGCAAATCAAACGATCAAACTGTGTTGGTAAATTACCATCACTGGAAAACTTATTGGGGGCTTTTTTCCCTTGATTTTTAGGATAGGAGCCTGCAGAATGGTGTGATTTGAGTCTTTAATGCTCTTGGTTCTAGAATAAAGGAACCAGAATTTTTCACAGTGGTGGTGAATGGAACCAGATGGAATTGAACAGTTAATTTCCTCTGAAGGCTCCTTTACAGAAAGTTATAACATTAGCATTTTTTTATTTTTTAAATATTTTTATAATATTTTTGGAGAAAAAAATTATACAAAAACATACTTTTAAATTCCATTAAAGGAAGACATGCAGGCAAAATAGTATAAATAATCACCATCCAACTACTGTAAAGTATTTGGTTGATAAGTTTCTCTGGAATTCACTTTAAACACACTCTGAATTGCATTTTTTCACCACTGAATAAAAAATTGTTGGAATTCCCCTTTAATATTTTTCACACTGAGGGTCCTGTATTTATCATAGTTCAGTCTATGAACCCTATAATGCTGTAATCTCGAGAACAGGAGGGTAGTAAACCTTGTGCTGAGGTGTGCGTGTGTGTGTGTAGGAGTAGCTACCCAGATGCTAAAGACAGAGATGATGTGGAGATGAAGGACGGAGACCTGCCTGATGAGAAGACGGTGGAATTTGACGATGAAACATTAGAGCTCACGCTTCCCTCTGGTAAACATCACTACACAATCTTAGAGCTCATTTGTAACTTTATTGAGGAATGCATTATTACATTATGAACACTGAGAAACAGCCACATCTGAAGATTCTGATTTGTTTCACTGAATTCAAAATGACAATTTTCAGTCCGTCACTTTCATCTTTTCTCAATTATGTCTATAATTTCAGAAATGTATACACAAATTACACAGTGAAATGACATTCCTCCAGGACCATGGTGCAACAACAGACCCACAAAGTATAAAAACAGAACACGAGGCTACAGTGTATACACCATATAATCTATATAGCCCATACAGCCCATTTACCCCATATAGCCTCTGTACCCCATTTAAGCCATTTAACCCATAAAGTCCATTTAATCCATATAATCATGTAACCCATATCACTTTTATTACCCATATAACCAATTTAGTCCATAAAGCCTATATAACCCATTTACCCCATTCACCAAGTGAAGCAGTGTTTTTTCATGTGTTTGAATGGCAGGACTGCTAGTGACTGAGGTACCCTTGAACAAGGTACCATCAATACAGTGTTACGACACTTTTGCAATTAGTAATTCAACATTTGCATGTTACTCACTCAACATTTATCAAACATACACACCATATTCTTTGCTAACAAATACATTTACAGTATGTTCAGCCTTTAAATATCTTTATTAGGCAAAAAGTGACTCATGTTTATGTAATAATCAACACTGATCAATAAAAAGTCTGCTAATATCATATATGCGCCTAAGATATATATATATTCTAAGATAAGAGAATCTGTATTAGTGCAGGTCTGGCTCCTATTAACTGACTGTTGGAGCTGCAGAGTCAAATTCCAGACTGTCCTTTAATTTAAATGCACTCGTTATATATATCACGTTAACAATGATTTATTTTCTTTAATGCTTTAAAATAAATTGATTGCGTGATTAATTTGAAAACTAAACACCCCTCTGCATTGCAGTACCACACTATTATCACTGGGGGCAGTATTACGGTACGTCAGCGAGCAGCTTTCCAGGAGAAGAAGCGCGATCTCATGGGTGTTCATGCAGCCATCAAGAAACACAATTGAATCGAAATATGTATGAAAAAAACATTATCCTAGCAGGAAAAAAGCCTTAACTCATGATCAGAGCACGAATTTGGATTAAATTGTATTTGTATTTGGATTAAATTGTATATGTAGTTTTTGTCTTAAGACAGAGATTCTTTCAGGTTTGAATATGTTATGAATTTTCTATTCAAAAGTAAGTTTTGTTTTTATCTCACAGCTTTCAAAAGTGTGACAAAGTAGGGAAAAAACAAATAAACAAAGCCTTCTTTGTAAAATTTGAGTTACTGTGTTTATTAAACATTATTTATTGGGTTGACTCAGAAATGCAATTTTAAAAAATTCTAATTTGCGATTAACTAGTTTATTTTAATTAATTGCCTTACAGCACTAATTATGTACATAAATATCAGGTTTGTACAGTGGCAGTAGGGAAAGTTTTCATTGATTGTGGCAGGATGGTTTAGTGCGTGGTGTGTGCAGTGTGATTGAAAGAATTTTTGAGGTGTGTGTGTATGCGGTACTTCATTCTCTGCCTGGGTTCTGTTTGCAGGGGCGAAGGTGGGCCATCGCTCGCTGCTGCGCTACTATAAGCAGCGTTTTGGGACTCAGAGGGCGGTGGCTGTGGCCCATAACCAGCGCGCTGTGGGACGAGTCCTGAAACAGTACCGCGCCCTCGGCTGGGGGGGAGAGTCCGGTGAGGAACTAGGAGTTATGACCGTACAAAGTCAAGAACACTACACAGTATACTCATCACAGGGTTTACGTTCAAAGAGCACACATAAATAGTGTAAAACCTTGATTTTTTTTTTTTTATTTTTTTTTTTTTATGCCTCTTTTTATTGTGGCTGTGCACCTGAAAAACCTGAACTGTGTTGGAGGGGCGAACCGACGATAACTTGAAATTAATTCTGCTCAAAAATAATTTTCTCCCTGTAAAAAGCAGTACATTTTATATCTTGACAAGATGCTCCTGATAATCAGAAGTATTATAACATTCAGTAAATACTTATGTAAATGTATAAACTGTGGTGTAGCTCGAAGAGAAAAATAATCCTATAAAAGTAATTTTTTAGATCCAGATTCAGATTTGTTAAAGACCGACATGGCAGGAAACTCTCAGTGTGAGCCTGAACTGTCAATCATAAACATCACAAAAAGAAAACACAACAGACAACAATAAGCATATAAAACACATAAATTGCTATAAAATTCAAACGTAAAACTATCGAAGGGTGTATCAACACACCGAGCGTTCATATTCTCCAGGTTAGTGTAAAATCTTGTTCTATAGGTGATAATGAACTGAGAGCCTTGTGGAGCTGAGAGAACCAGGTCTTCTTTGGCATTGAGCCAGATTAGCGGCTCTCTGAAAAGAGCCGAATTTCCTGTCGCTGTAAGTGTTTCGCCCGTTCGCGCTGGTGTGTGTGGGATTCACAGCACGAACGTGAACCTAATTTGAGAAACGTATCCTGCGAGCTCGGCCCTGTCCTGTACGGTCTCGCCCTGCAAATTCGCAGCCCGAGACACGGATGAGACACCGATCACTCTCGCTCACCCAAACCCATCACCAACACCTCACACACAAATTGTCCCTCAGGGACAAATACATTTCTTTGAATTGAATTGAATGAATCTTCGGCAGGCCGTCTTAAAAAGACCACCAGACCAGACGTGGCCCGCAGGCCTTACTTTTGCCCACCCCTGGTGTAAACCCTAAATCAAGGATCACCAATCTTTCTGAAACTAAGTGCTACATCACATGTACTGAGCCATACGTAGGGCTCCCAGTTTCATACACTAGTACAGAATTGACCTAAACTTACATGTTTTAAATCTTTTTTTTTTTTAGATGTTGTTATTTTTGAATAGATGTATATGCAAATGTGATTCAAGAAGAATAGAGACATTGCTCACTGATATCTTGTGCTATACATTGAACCGGACTGTGGGCTACTCATGGGGTCCTTGGGGGCACCACGTTGCTGACCCCTGCCCTAAATGTTCTCCTACTGGACATAAGTTGAACTGCACTTAACTTGTAAATGCTGCCTGTGTGTTTCAGGTAAAGGCTTCATGACCCAGCAGAAGAAGGACATGCAGTATGTGCAGAGGATGAAGTCAAAGTGGATGTTAAAGATGAGCGTGAACAACAACGCCAACAAGCAGACCCACTTCAGGGCCCAAGTCATGTTCTAAAAGCCTCCCGCAGGAGTTATTGGGACTCACCCGGTCCACATCTGTTCAAGGATGTCCTGAATTTCCACATTGACTACAAACTCTGAATGACGATTTGATAGATGTTCTGCTGCTGCTGATTTAACAATGAGAGTTTGGTCTTAAAATGGCTTTGATGAATGGAGATGCTCATGGTGTCCACATGCATAAAAGTTTGAGAATGGCTCCATAACGTTAAAGGTGAAATCCACTGATTTTTCAAAATTACGCATCCAGTCCCTGAAATGTTAACCAAGTCAGTGAGAGTGGGTTTGATGTGAAGTGGTTTAATGTGGATAAATGTAACAAAAGATTTCTTTATATTGCTGATTAATAGAACCAGACGCTTTCATGTCAGTAGATTTATTTGCTTTCCGAACCCACCAGTGAATTTGCATGTCATCTGAGTGTTGATATGATTAATGGTAAAATTATAAAGTTTAAATAAGATGGAGTTCCTGTTTATTTTCATGAAACATCAAAAACTATTTTTGAAACTATAGTTTTCAGAAAAAAATAACCCTTATAATATAAGTATTACAGTGAGGGTTAGCGGATTTTTACAGTAGCATTCTTTGCCTAATAAAATAAATATTTGATCTGCTCGGTTTATTGTTTTTTAAAAAAGAATAAATGATTGAAGTGAAAGAAAGAAAAAGAGAGATGTGAAGCCTCCGTGCGATAGGGGGTGGTGTTGCTGCATCGGGAGAAGAAGAGTCTCACTGGCTGTGATCTGAATGCTGCCATGTGCCCTTCGCACTAGCTAGACACTACATGGCCAAAATTATGTGGACAGCCCATCATTTTTCAGTCCAGACTTTTAAGAAACCCGTTTTAACCAGTTGTGCTGAAGGGATCTGCCACCAAATATTAGTGTCTGAAAATGATTCTCTGTTGGATCTTCCCAAGTTAGCTTCAGGTGCTGAATTGTGAAATTGGAGCGTCTAGGAGCAACAACAGTTCACTCAAAAACACAGACGGCCCACTGAGCGCGGAATCTGTAGAGGGATTCCCAGTGGCGAGACAGGGCCCTTGTGTGACTGCACCTGCTGAACCTGCTATAGTTATGCCACTGGGGATTCGTCTGTTCTTCATCTGGAATTGAAGTGAAACCATTCTGTCATATGTGAACACATCTCAGTGAGAACAGCATAAAAGTCTTCTCTGTATTTAACCCATTTATCCCATTCACCAAATGAAGCAAGAGCCAGCGAAGAACACAATATGAGGACAAGTATATATACTTGAATGTAAAGTATGTTAAGTCCATTTGTCATACGGGATTGGTGGTAGTGTATTGTGTAGGATACTGGCCTCATACTGGATCATTCGGTCGAATCCTACCTTAAGGAGACCACAACTGAGTTCTCCTAAATTAACCATCTAATTTAGTTGTAACTGTCTGGTGTCCGCATAATTTTGGCCACATAGTGTATGTTGGAAGAAGATGAAGGTTAAACTATAGTAGCGCTGAATTATAAAACCAGTGAAAAAAAAGACTAAATCCGAGGGTTATGAATATAAACATTTGACCCTTTTCTAGGGCACTAGGTTTTTAGTGCTTACTCGAAGTGGACCAGGCTGGGATTGGCGTTTATGAAGCTCTGTGAGGCGCTGGGCTGAAGGTTAGCAAGCGGTTGAAACTGTGATATATTTTACTTTTGAGCTTCATAAACCTTACCTAAATAATTTTGAATCCGTTTTTAACAGTACTCGCTCTTCGGCCCTGTCATCCAAAACCACCCTCTTCTCGCCGTTTATGAGGGTTAGCAGGCTAAGTTTTGTTTACTGGAGGAGCAGCTCTGCGGGTTTAAAAGAACATTTTTGTGATTTTAATGCGATTATACGTGATCATGATGTAAATCTATTAGTTTGTGCCCCCTGAGACTGAAATATAGAATAACAGAATTGAATGGAAGCACGATAGGGATTAAATACCAGTTATGCCGTTGAACTTGCAGTATACAATATGTGGACAAAAGTATTGGGACACCTGTCCGGATGGACACCTACGAAGGACCATCTTAATGCTTTAGCAGACCAAGTAGAACTTGACTGGCCGCACAAAACCCTGACCTCAACCCCGTCCAGCACCTTTGAAATGAACTTAAGTGGAGATTGTTATCCAGACCTTCTCGTTCAACACCAGTATCTGACCTCATAAATGTTACACAGTACACAAATTCCCACAAAAGCCTTCCAAGTAACGCAGAAAAGGTTATAGCTGCAAATGGGGACAAAATATGGATTTGGATGCAATGTCATTAAAGTCATTACCCTAATGGTCAGGCGTCCCAACAATGTTGTCCATATAGTGTGTCAAAGGACCCATATCATCACTTTTCTTTAACTGAAATAGCTCAAGGTGTTCTAAGGTATAAGTATAAGTATAAGCAAAATGTTGACATACAAATGAATCATTAATTATATATTTGTGGTACACAAATCTGCAGAAATATCAAGGACAACATTTAATACAAGGAAAGTGAAGAAATTTGAATAAACCCCTTGACCAATCAGTGATTTTAATGGTTAAGTATATAATACTAAAACATATTGGATTACATGAAGACTAGTCTGACCTGGAGCTGTGATTGATTTGCCTATTATACACTGTAATTGACTAATTTGCATTTTGTAGCTGTTTGTGATGTTAGTATTGCAGAGACTGTTATCGCAATAATGATCAGATGATATATTGTGCAGCTCTTAGCGGAAGCAATATTCACTACGAAACCAAACCCCTTAATTTTACCCGTAAAACTACTGAATTTTCCCCTTATTTTTTAAATTTGCCCCTTAAATGACTGAGCCTCCTGAATAAAATGTCTTATGTTTAGGATTAAGGGGTTTCACACTCACACCTTAAATCCACTTTTAAGGTCAAATTAAGGGAACAGTTTACAAATTAATGGGCACTTAATTCAAATTAAGGTGTTTGGTGCATAAATTAAGGAAGAATTAAGAATATTTTAAGTACATTGTGTTTCATAGTGATTCCATTGAGGACTACAGTGGAGACTGTTAGGATGAACAGTAACTGTCAGTGTAGGAACCACAGGACCAGTAATGATAGGGGAGTGGGTTGGAGATTTTGGGCCCATAGTTCAAGGCTATATTCCCTTTGGAGGCCTCCTAGGACCTCCAGCATCTGTTAGTTTTAGAAGCCAGTAGCAAAACTATCTAATTGTTGGTTGATGGCAGCGGTCTGTGGGTTTATTAAGATTCTGAGACAGCTGTAAACCCACAACACACCGTGAGGTCTGTTCATCTCAGCCTAAAACACCATAACACCAATACTTCCAAACATGTGTTTTGTTTAACACTCTGAGGACAGCCAGAGGGTTAAATCTATGTCAATTTGTCTTTCTTTTCTTAGTAGCCAAAAAATCCTAGTTAGAGATTCCGTGAGAGCTCCAAGAACCAGCAAAGCTGATCCCACCAAACACAATGAAGATAAATTCAACTTAATCCATTCAACAATCCATTAATGTCCACTATGATATGTTAAATTTGTTCTCTGAGGTGAAAGGATATTGAAAATCGGTCTGGAATATTGGCAAAAAGTGAGATAAATCCTTTTTTAATTAAATCAGATAGCCTTTTAACTTTTTGATTTTGAATGAAATTGTCCAACTGCATGTAAGAACACATACAGGAATCTACACAAGAATAATGATAATTTGAAAAAAGACCCTCTGTTGCCCTTATTTAACCCCAGAATTGAATGCTTTCTTCATCCTTAGCCCTTCCATCATGGCCATTTTTCAGAGCTCCACCCGGCTAAAAACTGCCTCCAGGTTTCTGCAGTTCTTCTCAGAGAGTCCAGCGCTGCGTTCTGCAGGACAGGTCCAGAGGAGACACGCCCACTCTGGAGGATCTGAGACTGTGAGTGCCGCCCCACCTCGGCGGGCGTTCGCCCGTGTGACCCCTGCTGACCTGGACTTCTTCACACGGCTGCTGCCGGGGAGGACCATCACAGATCCAGACGTGCTGGAGTCCAGCAACGTGGACTGGCTCAAGTCAGTGAGAGGTGACTGGCTGGACACATTATATGATTTCAGTGTCCTTTATCAACATTTTACACACATTTGCTTTGGTTGTTTTATATAAGTAAAGAAAAGTAAAACACAGCACCACAGGGTGTGAAGTTCTTTCTGAATTTAACCCATTTAACACAGTCACCAACTGAAGCTTGGGGTTTTGGGGCTCCACCTCACACAAGGGAACCTCAGTGATAACACTAGCAGTGCTGGATTCAAACCCACAACATTGTGATTGCAGGGGCAACACCTTAACTAGGCCACAAGCATGCAGCCAGTATGCCACCTCAAGCAAAAATGGCCATGCAGCGCACCTGTGGTTTTTCAGCCTGGGTCTGCAGTCTGAACCCCCCTCTGATGACCAAAAAATATTTCTGTGTGTGTCTACAGGTGATAGTGGAGTTCTGCTAAGACCTAAAACAACAGAGGAGGTATCTCAGGTACTCAGGTGATGATGCTCTTGTTTTTGCATTTTATATTACATTTTTACTATTATATATATAAATTGGGTGAACCTCACTGTGTGATTGTTTTGATTGTGGAAGTCACAACAAGGTTCTTAGGTTTTATAATAATTATTATTTGTGTAGCTGGAATTTTGTGCGTCTTCTTAAATATTGGCTTGGTTCACTATTAATTAAATTAAAAATTATGTAATTTTTTAAGGCAAGAGCGGTTTAATCCCCCATTTTCAGCCGCCCAAACCACTAATGTGGTTCAGCGGTAGAATGAAGAGGTGCCTGTTTTGAACACAAACCTTTTTTCACCATAAAGACGGATACCACACAATCACACCCCACATTTTCTTGTAGAAATGCAGTCTAGTATACAGCAGCTTTTACACACTTGTGGTTTAGTTTGCTTGTTGATGTCCTGGTTCTTGTTACAGGTACTGTAATGGGCGGAACCTGGCGGTGAGTCCTCAGGGTGGAAACACGGGGCTGGTGGGAGGAAGCGTCCCTGTGTTTGATGAGATCATCCTCTCCACTGCCCTCATGAACCAGGTCCTCACATTTGACAGCATCTCAGGTACGTTCATGTGTTTGTATATACAGTAAACCCTCACCTTTCACGAGAGTTATATAAAGATAAACCCGTATAAGTACTGTACAGTTTATAATGAACTCCCACAAATACCGATGTTATCCCTGTATAGACTGGTCTGTAATTAATGCACAAGTATTTTCTTTGGTATAAGCAGGTACAGTAAAAAATTAATAACATTTACAGTAATAAATATACATAGCTTTAAGAAGAACAAAACAAAAAACAGGAGAACACTTGAGATGCTCCATGGTTTAAATTCTGGTCTGCAGTGTGAAAAGGCAGCAGCCAATTATCAGCAAAGAGAAATAAATAGTTTTCTGATTTCCTACCTTCAAACCTCCCATCTCTGAGCACAGCGGTATTTCATCTCAAACCATTAATAGTTATTTTTTACATGGAAATGTGGCTAAGTTTTCATAAATATTTATGTTACAAAATTGGTAAAAAAAATTTCTTGATAATTTAGCACTTAAATGTATAAAAAATATTTATTGGCATTAGTTTCTGGATCCTCGTCCGCCACGCCCCCTAATCCTCATGCTGGTTGTTTGGGGCACGCTGAGCAGCACAGTTTCATTTCGTTGAGGTGTCTGATTGCATTGGTAAGAGATATAAACCCAAAAATAAATACTGTACTTGCCACACTAGCTCCCGTTCAAAGCTAGAGACACAAAGTTCTTGAGTACTTGGGGTCAAGGAAACAGTGCTGTCATATAAAGCAGGGACCTCAGCTCTGGTCCTGGGAGTCCAGCACATTTGACTAATTGGTTTACTATTAATCGGTTTACTATTGTTTGAGTGAGGAAGTCTGTGTTTGTTCAGGGATCCTGACGTGCCAGGCCGGCTGCGTGTTGGAGAGCCTGTCTCAGTATCTGGAGGAGCAAGACTTCATCATGCCGCTGGACCTCGGGGCGAAGGGCAGCTGCCACATTGGGGGAAACGTGTCCACCAATGCCGGCGGCCTGCGGCTGCTGCGCTACGGCTCCCTCAGAGGGACAGTTCTCGGTCTGGAGGTGGTGCGTGAACTTTTAGCGGGAAAGCAGCACATGTAACATAGGCTACACATAGGCCTTTTGTGGGCAGTAAATAAACAGTGATCTCTTTCTATGTTGTGAAAAAACTTTGAACAATCAGAAAGCAGTGGGTCCCTCTTTCAGCCCCCCCACCCCGCCCCTCAGAATCAGCTCACCATATTTTTAGTTAAAAACTTATTATTCATGGGACAGCACGGTGCTGGTGGAAAAGTGACAGTAGTAACTGGAAAATTCCTTGAGTTGTTGTATTGATAAATTAAACATAAGTGCACTGTCCGAAGGATCCAAAACTTGTTAAACCAGCCACATATGAACATTTTGGTCCTGTCTGTAGGTCCTGGCTGATGGTCGGGTCCTGAACTGTCTGTCTGCGCTGCGTAAGGACAACACCGGCTACGACCTGAAGCAGCTGTTCATCGGTTCCGAGGGAACGCTCGGCGTCGTCACTGCCGTGTCCATCCTGTGCCCTCGCAAACCCAAATCTGTCAATGTGGCTTTCTTAGGTTTGAAGTTTTTTATTATGATTCCAGTCCACAACATTTGAATTTAAAGTGTATGAGAACATGAGTCAGTATCAGAATATGTTATTGATAGAGATGTCCAGATCCGTTCACGTGATCAGAAATCGGGCCCGATCACGTTGTTTCAGACTGGATCAGAATGGGACGTTACCTCCCGATCAGGACTCGGGTATACATGTATGTATATACATATATGAGTTTGAATAGGAGAGAAAAATGCCTCGGGACGGCACCAAGATGTAGCATATAGCCACATAGTTGAGGGCCTGATTCCCTTTTATTAACGTGCGGTTAATAATAGAGCAGGACACAACGTTTTTCCCACCTTAAAAGCCAAATAGGGTTCCCAA
>JBBKCR010012597.1:0-12551 GCA_037577295.1 Ladigesia roloffi | reverse complement strand
CTCAATTTGCGTGAGGCGTGAAATAGGGTGAAATTGCTGTACAGTGCAACGTAAAGCGGGACAGGTGGTCACTCTATGTCTGATTCTGATTCTGATGTCAGGTGTTCCTTGAGGCCATTCTTTACCAATAAGGAAGCCACTGTGTTTTCAAGTCACATTTATGTTGTAGTAGATTTGAAAAAAGGTACCAGTCGCTAGGTACTAAATTTGCATTAGGAATACAAAAAAAAACACAAATAGAGTTGAGTCAAGCTGGTATAATATAGTAGAAAAAGGATTTAATCAACTCCCATTTATTCCTATTAAATGTAATAGTTTACTCTTTAATGCTAAAGCTGCTAACAAGGAATGAAAGCCAGTAGCCAGCAGACCCCTTGCTGACTAGCTTCTAGTCATTGTTAGCAACAATTTTATGTGAATGAATAATTCCTGTAAGCGAGTTGCAAGCCAGCCTTGCATAAAACAATATAAATTCGATTATTTGTTGTATATATGTTTTAACTGACATACATAAAAACAAGGCAATTGTATTTGCATAGCACATTTCTTACATGAAAGCATTTCAATATTCTTTACTGACTGAAAATAAAACAATATAATAATTTAAACAATATAATAGATGATGTGGTGACAAAATGAATGCCAAAATGAATTTTAAAACACAATAAATACATTTTTAAAAATATGTGGATAAACTAGCTTGACAGTGTGAATTGAGTCAACGCAGCATTCAGCAATTAACAATAGATACTGTATATTAAATGGCATGCCAATATAGCTGGACCTTTACCTACAAAGCTAAAAGACTTCAGTGACCAGTAATAAACCAGACTAGTGAAGCACCTTTTAATTTCTTGGTATTATGACCACCTAACATTTAATTTTTAAAATAATAATTCTCAAATGGGTCTCAACTGTATTAGCTAATAGTGTTGTGTTAGCCGTGTTTAAAATCGTTTTGTTTGTTTGCAGTACTGCTGAGGGGTGCAGGGTTTAAAGCATCCTTATATTAATAATTCTGGCTTGGGGACAGGATTAATATGAGGGAGAGATAACGAGGATAAGATTGAATACGACTCTACGGACTTGTGTGCATCCTACTTGTTTATCCAAAATGCAATAAAACGATATTCTTAACAGTCATAGGACCACAGTGAGCAGCTACTAGCTGGAACTATAAACTGGAGCACAATATTTATGTTTTTAACATTGTAAAATAAATTTGAACCATGGTTTGTTTGATGATTGGCTAAAAACTGTTTTTGTAAGGAAAAATGTAACCATTATTTCAGGGGTGGTGGCTAAGACTACAAGGGCACTGGGACCCAAAAACAAACACAATTTGTACCCCTGGCTGGTTTGTTTTGGAAGAAGCAGGACAAAATATATCCTTTTAAGAAAACTTTATTAATGCAAATAGAAAAAACCCCCACTAAAACTAAAAACCCAATAAAGCCCCCAGATTGCATAAAACCGGTCAAGAGTCTCTAGTTAAAATTCTAAAATAAAATCCCAGAAATGCTGTCTGGAACTGGAGATTCACGTGCACGCTTCTCCTTAATGCAGGCTTCTCATGCCATTCGTAGGTCGGACAGTCATTCGGCTTGCCAAAGGACGGAGTGTATTGTTTTTATGAGGGTATAACGGTAATGAAACTGATACCGTTGTTATTTTTAGATACCGCGGTATACCGTATTACCGTATTACCGCCCAAGCCTAGTGCACACACACATACCCAAACACATACAAACAGGAGCGAACACACATACATACACACAGGCACATGCAAAGACAAACACACACATACAAAGACACACTTACACATAAAGATACACACACACATACACACACAAACACACTCTCTCTCTCACACACACAGGTGGGCATAAACACTCTGCTTTGCAGGCACTTAGAAGAGATGTCAGAGATCAAAGCTGTGTGAAAGGTTGACAGGAGCGGCGATGGAAGTTTGTTTGTAGAGAGAGGAAAGGGAGCTCCTTAGGGGGAATCAAACTTCAAATTCCTGTTCTCTGGTTCACCCTGAGGTCCTGCGCAGGGTTCAGGGAACAAAAGTGGACAGTCAGCACTTTATCCTCTTGCTGATTCAACCTATATGAATGGCCTCAAAATACACACACACATTCTCACTCTCACTTGCGCACATACACATACAGACACTATCATATAAGGCTTAGAATAATAATTGTGTCATCTCCTAGCTTCTGTTCCTCAATTCAAGCCATGCCACAATCATTTAAAGCTCCACCTGTTCAACAGCTTCTGCTTGTACTGCAACCATAAAATATCACACGTCACAGAATTTACTTGCATTTTCGTTTTGCAATTTTGTAGTTATTGCATGGATCGTGGGAATTTTCTCCAGCCTTTTTTCCCCACCCTTTTTAATCTTGTTTAAAACTTTAAGAAGTCTGTATTTAGCCCCATTATAGCACAAATAAAACACTATTATACACGTTATACCTACGAATTAGGTCTGCAGCTGGTATAATTCATGACTAAAAATCTTAAAGTGGAATGCAACACATTTTTCCAAATATCTGTCCAATTCAGTGAAATGGTTCTTGTCAAATGATACTGCAACTTGCCTCAGTCATATAATGGTAGTGATAGGAACCAGGAGTCTTGTTTGTTTTACCATCTAAAAGAACCAGTCAGCCTATACATGTTTTCTGAACTTTTGCTGGTCATGGCAAAGCAATACGTTGGGTCTTTGGAAGTGCATAAATATTTCCTGCAAGGTGGGTTTAGAGGCATTAAACATTTCTCACAGCTGGTTCCTTTCAATACCGCTGTGAACAGTTCTGAGCTTCTGCAAAATGGCTGCAAATCACTCCAAATGATCTCGTGTACGTAGTAAAGGTTTAATTATGCAGATTAAAATACCTGCACACTTTTAAGACAAACATGTACATAATCTGACATCCTCACACATGCAGATCACATGCACCCCTTCCCGATTTCACACTTTCTCCAACAGTCTAGTACAGAAAGCCAGCGCATGTCTTCCCCTGGCCTGACATGAACGGTGGCAAATGGTGAAGACAGAACTAAACTGATCTAGTTATATAATGTGTTTCTCCCATAGGACTACACAAAAAGAGCTGCAGTTCAACTGTTCCTGCTCTCTATGCTTTCTGTTTTTAGCTAAATGTGTGTGTGTGTTTTTTTTCTCTCCTGTCATCTGCAGGGAATCGCAGCCTCAGCGCGCTCTAAAGGAGAACACAAGCAGAAAGTCTTTCTCACTGTGTCCTTTGGCGGGATCAAGATCTTCGATGAGAAGACAGGGGTGAGTGAAATGACGGGTTGGGTGGGTGCCACGGTAAAACCTCTGGTTGAACTCTTTGACTTCTGGATGGGTTCCAGGCTCCTGGATGTTTCTCCTTGGGATAGAGTCACTGGATAGCTCTCAGGCGAAGTTCACATAGAAGAGCTGGTGTGGCTTAGATCTGATCTTTTGCTTTAATGTCACACAAAGATTAAGCATTGTTTTTCCAAGCTAAACCTCAGCTGTTTTTTGCTCATAAAGCATCTCCTCAAGCAGGCTAAATGGGGCTCCTGCCGTGCGTGTCGTCTGAAAGCTGCAGGCTGGTGTGTTTGTTTCCTGGGCTCAGAGCAGGTTGGCCAGAACCTGGAGCGGGGAAACTCCTATGGGAGACCTAAGCCTGTGTTAATGATGCATTTTAAAGACAGGGGTCCTCCCGGGGGAAATCAAACAGGCCTAATTGAATAGACGTCTCAGAATAGAAAAGTGTGGACTTTACACAAGCTAGCTGCAGGTTTGATTTGTGACCTTCATTATAAGGACGACAGGCTGGATCTGAAGAGTGTTTTTTTTGTGGTAAATGGTGGTATGGTCTCACATTTGTAAACAAGCACTTCCATTGATCTCAATCCAAAGATTCAGTCAAAGCATCTTCATATTACATTGTTTGTCTTACTTACTGGGGACAGCGGGAGGCAAATTACATCAAGTTATGAGCCCTCCATATAAAACATGCTTTGCATTGCATTTGACAATGTTTATACTTCGTGTCCCTTCCCAGTAAATAACGACATATAGCAGCCATAATCTTAAACCCAGTTGTCAGTGTCTGTCCCTCTTGAACCCTCAAGGTGTGGACTCTACAAGACCTCTGGAGGGATGTTGTGGTCTCTGCCACCTAGATGTTAACATTATTTCCTATATGTTGTGAGGTGAGTCCTCCATGTAACAAATACTCTATTCAAAATATACTGGAAATGCTCGTTCAGATTGAGATTTTGAGAATGTGGAGGTGAAGTTCTTCCTAACATCTTGTGTGATGGGATACTAGAAACATGCCACAGGACCTGCCGTTTTTGTGAAGTTCTGACACATTCATCTAAACATCAGACTCACTCACATCTTTATTTTTCTACCTCCAACACATCAGCTTCAAGAACTGACCATTCACTTGGTGCCTAATATATCTCACTCCTTGACAGGTGCCACTGAAACGAGATAATCACTGTTATTTACATCACCTGTCAGTGGTTTTGATGTTTTGCCTGATCAGGGCTACTAAGTCTAAGGTGTGAACAACATTCTCCAATACTCCAACTAAATTTTAGTGCTTTTAAAAAAGTGATCCAGGACACTTGAGTGGCAAAAAGGACCCAATTATCAGGAGATTTAAAGTATCCAACGATGCTGCAGCCATCCATGCCTGGAATGCCAAGAGAGCATAATGGGTCTTACTCTCTGGGTGGCCTGTTACCACATTACAGGGTGCAGTGCCAGTAAATACTGGTGTCTGCTAGCTAATGTAGCATAATTAGCAATTAATGCTTTCATGGCACATGCTAACACCTACCCTATTGCTTTGTGTGACCTAGCTAACAGGTGGAATTGGACATGACTAAATTAGGGCAAAAACTGTACGTAAATGCAACAAAAAGTGTAAACTTAGATCACTCCATTTAGGTTTTACAACATTTTTTGGCAACTAGTTTTTGGCAACTAAATTCGTTTTATTAAATTTTTCAAGGCAGAGCAAGATGCTCATACGTGTGTCATCTTAGTTGTATTATGAAGGGTCCAATAGATTAATATAGTGCATGATCCTTTATTTCATTTATGTAAAAAATGTAAGCCACTCTTTCGGACTAATAACATTTTTGTGACAACTAGCAGAACACAGTGGCCAGATGGGATTTGTTAGTAAGAAATATGATCTCATATTAAACTACTTCATTTCACAGTGTGACCAAAACTGCCCAAATTTAAAACAACAGGAGATGCTATAAGAAAGGCAGCTTAGCTCTGACAGGGCTGAAATTGTTTCGTCCTAGCTTGTTGTCTGTGAACTCTTCATATTGTTTCCGAATACAAGAAGGATGAAGTGGAATGGACTATAGGCAGATTACTGAGGTCCTTGCAGTATTATAAAGAGGCAATCATCTGGAGAAAGTGCACTTAAGGTGCAGTTTTAGAAGCACCTGAGTGCGAGTGGATGTATACTTCCTACTTAATTTCCCACATGCTCTGATTTGCCACATAAGATTAACTCCTTTGCTTTTCAGTCTCATTTTAGTGTTAAGGAGAGGTCCTGATATACTGCTTTGGCCTGATCTTTTTCCTGAATTGTTGAAAGGGTTTGCTTTTGTGTTTAGGTGACCGTTAGAGTTTGACCATTCGTCTGAAAGAGTCCTGGGGGTTGTATTGAGCAGCCAGTTGATGATTTATGGAGATTAACAGTGAGGAGAGGAGAGCTGCTGTGATTTAGCTGGTGCAGTAGTGAACAGCTCCTGATAAATGCAGGGTCGGGGTGTTCTGACATCATGGCGCCGGGAAAAGATCTTTAATTCACCTTTTATGCATCTTATGTATTATCCTGCCAGTCCCTTTGGCCTTTTGTGTGTGTCTGTTTCATTATGATGCCTTTTACGCCATGTGTGAAAATGATGCCTGATGCTCCCTGAACTATTCTTCCACAATTTTGGCCTGATGAGACCTGGAATTGTCATCTTGGAATATACTGATGGATTAACCTGATAATTCAGTATATTCAGGTTGTCAGCTGACAAACCCAGATCATAGCAGTGCCCCCCCACGCCTGTATGGTAGGCATTAGGAATTATGGTTGCATCACTTCATCCAACTTTCTTCTTACCCTGATGTGCCCATCACTCTGGAACAGAACAGGGTATTCAATAAGAGACCACTGCAGTTTATTTTTAAATCAGCGTTTCTGTGCGTATGACAACCATTCCATGCCAGTGTCTGTTTTATCTTATTTTGATGTTTTGGCTTTAAATAACTATATATATATATTTTATTTGGAATCAACTAATTCCTCAGAAACAAAGAAACAAAATAAAGCTAAATTCTATTGTTTCATAGTCTATTCATATCTAGTCCTGGTCTAAATAGTCATAGACTTATCTTGAATCATGCTGAATATTTATGCACTCCCAGATAGATCATGCAAAACTCATAACACTTCTCTCTATATAGATGGAAAATTATTGTGCATCACAACATTTTTTTAAATGATTATAGATAATCACATAATACTATAATTTAATAATATAATGTTTCTGTTTCCTTTCTAGCAGTTATAACGTTCACACATATGATGCATGTTCTCTGAGATCCCACTGGGTGAAGCAGTTTTGTGGCCCATTTTTTTTAATTCACAATCTCCTCTATATTCACAACCAAAGAATCTCAGCTTCTAGAATGTCTGCATTTACAACATGCTTGTTCATTCTTAACTGTATTCTGAAGGATTCTTCCTTTCTAGTATATTACTCATAGTTAGATGTAAGCTTCATTCTTGATTCAAACACTAAAACATGGATATTCCAAAAGCTCGATTTTTTCAATGTAAATAGATGCTCGTTGAGATGTGTAATTTATCATTTACTTTTGTGTAATGTGCAAAACCTCCAAATAAAAAAGCAGGAATACCAGTAATGAAGCGGCAAATATAGTTCTCAAACATGTTCTTCCGATCCCATTTTTTGTGCAGCGTCTCGTTTTAAAGGACAAATTGTGTAAAAGATATTTTCCCTGAGGTATTCCTTTAAAGGAAGTTGTTTGCTCTTTAGCCGGGTGGCTGGTTTAGAGCGGCATTTGTGAAGAGGTGACATGGCTCTGGAGAGGCTGAGGCTGTAGCCTCCTCTTCTTTTTTTCTATTACACAGCTCTTGTGTCACTATGGCGGTAATCCCAGGACTTAGAGCTGTTATAGGAAAATTGAAGAGCCAAGTCGGCGTGTGTGGGAGGGAGAACGAGAGTGAGCGAAGCCGGGGTATATATCACGGTGATAGGCTATGAGGTAGGATGACTGGGTCCTGTCATTGTGGCTGTTTTAAAGCTCTTATTAGATTTGGGATGGACTGTCCTCTACTGCAGTCAAGGCCATACCTCATCCTGCTATCTCTCTCCATCTCTCTTCATTTCTCACTGTCCCTCTATCCCTCCATCCCTCTCCTTCTGCTGCCCTTTCATATCATTCATTCTCATTGTTCCCTTTCTCATTTAGCTTAACCCGTCTTCCTCTTTCTCTTGCCCCAACCCACCCCCCCACCCCCACCCAAATCTGTCTTGTTGGACAGTACAGCGTGGGTCACAAACAGCAGATGAGCTGTGAAGCATTCCAGCCTGACCTGAAACAGCGCCTAGTGTACTTCCAAAAAACATCTCTGCAGAACCGTCAGCTTTTATGAGGCTTTTATAAGAGACCCAGGTGGACGGACAACTGCAGAGGACAGAGAAAATAGAATGAAATAAAGCAAAGAGAAAAAAAATAGAGAGAGAAGTACAAAAGCATGAGGGACATGGAGAGGGACTTTACAACTCCCATTTCAAATTTTATAAAACCTAATGACAATGGAAAAGTTGCAAGTCATCTCAGCAGATGGAAACGCTGCTCCTTTGGTGCCAGGAAGTGTATCAGCCTGAAGGACAGTGCATGGCATGAGCACACAACTGCGTGGACTTATTAATGACAGTAATACCTCTGTTTTTGTTTGACATTTTTTATATATTTAGTCCATATTTTAAAACAATTAAAGGCATTCAACTTATGAAATAGCAACTTAAATGACAGTTTGTCAGGTCAGAGGGTGACCCCTAGGGGGCACCCTTATACCAGTTTGTGTGGCTATGGCCCCTTGGCTTCCTCTACCCCAAATAAGGAGGTTATTAATAACACCTGTAGAGGAAATCAGGGAGTAATAGCCCTTACTATTTATGTTGGTGTGTGTCACTCTACGTTTGTGAGTTATTTGTTCTGTCTGTCTTAAGATTGTATGGTAGCACGCTGCAATTAACTGTGCTAAGAAACCATGCAACGCTGTTGACATTCCTGCCTCCCTTGGGGACACAGTGGAGGACCTAACACAGTTAAAAATAATAATTTGAAAAGTAATCTCTCTTCATTTTATCTTGAATACTATTGGTGGGACCGTACTGTTACTCAGCAAATTGTTTTGAATACTTATGCCATGAACTGTACCAACATTCATTTGATCATTCATTCATTTTTCCATATCTATCTGGGTGGGGGTGGACTAGTGGGTCAAGAGGGCATGGGTTCGAATCCTACCTTCATCAAACCAAGGAGACTGTCCCCTGTAGTTAGGGAATGGAAGTTGCCTGTTTAACACTTGTTGGTGTCAGTAGATGCAATAATAAGATCACTTAAGGCTTTTTGATAGCTTTTATATTTGGTTTGCTTGGGCTAATTTACAGAAATTTTGGAATCATCGTTGATTTCAATCCCAAATGAATCAGTGGGAGGGATTGCAGTAGTCGATAGCAAACAATTGGCTCAGTTTTACCTTATTCTTCTCTGGTAACTCATTCAGGAGGGTATTTGTTTCTGCACTGGAAGTGTTGTTTTTTATATGAGACATTTTACATTCGACTTTGTTTTTCACCTTCTGTGAAGTAAGATGCAGTTCACCTATCAGTGTATGTGTGTCAGAAGGTTGCATTTTCCCCACACACTGTCTAGACAGCGACAGCAAAGTATCTTGCACTTCATGTGCGTGCAGGTCTCAAAGGTCACTGTGTGGATTCGAGTCAGAAACTTGGGAGTCACCTCTTAATTCCCAAATGCTCAAAGCTGATTCTTTTTGGGATTGAATCCCAGCCCTTCTACTTCCATTTTGCCAGACTTTCAATGTAGTGCAAGTTTGACCAGCGGAGATACAGTCACTTTATGTTCCATCTGTGATTTTGTGATCATGAGGCTTTTTTCAATGATACCATTTATCACACTGAGTATTGTATTGTAAGCTTGTTCAATATCCAGCTCTATTCTCTTTTCCACTTTCTCTGCGGCATCTTCATGAAAAACCAATAGGGATACACGTTCCACATATTCTGAACACTTATTGACTGCTCAGAACCACTTGTTGGCAAAGGCCTTTGGAACACATTTCAAGGGTTTAATCAAAATACAATAGATTAACCGAAGTATTAAAAAAAACGTACATTAAGTCAGGTGTTCAGTCTTTTGGCAGTGAAACGTGTTTAATAATGCCAAAAACCTCAAGGTCTTCCTGTGATGAAGAGGAAAGTCTTCCTAATGTCATTACTGCTGATCAGTAGTGCACAGTGAACCACACTGACTAAACTCTATGTAATATGGCCCTGCCATAACTAGACTCTCCACTTATTAACATCTGTAAATACACACACACACACACACACACACGTGCACAAACACACAAACACAAACACACACACACACAAACAGCTAACCACATCCTTTAAAGGTAAACATGCAGCTTTAAATAGGACAAAATGCCATTTTATCAAATGCATTAATCTAAAACAACATTTTTTTAAGAGTTAATGAATTAATTAATTTTTTGTATCTTTCAAACACAGTGGAAATGCTTGGAATAAATAAAGAACTTAACAATATACAAAACAACTTATTAAAGAACGTACAATCTTATACGGAACAGTTGTCATTCTGGATAAACTTTTTTTAGGCAATGATAATGATAATCTTTAAACTGTATCAAAACACGACTTAACCTAGCAAAAAGAAGCAAATGACTCTCGAACAAAAAATGTATATATAGACCAGATAAAGAAAATATATATTTTTATTTATCCACCTAAAGTGGGTACGTTAACAGTCAACAGACTTTCATCAGTGCTGCACAGTGACTTAATCAAGAGCAAATAAATATTCACGGATCCCTCCTAACAACCAATAGCTGATTAAGGAAAACGATAGAATTAAAGTAGACTGTGCCTTGAAATGATCATACTAATCAATCACAGCTTTAAAAAATAGCATCACAATAATTACACTGATAAAAAATATAGAGAGACCTTTTGCAAGCAACCACAATTTCAATAAAGCACAAATGTATGTTCTGTTTTAAAATAAGAGACACATACTTGTTTAAAGTGAAAGATAAATCTGTCGCAATCACCGTTTTTCTGGGAGAAAAAAAGGGTGTTTAAATAATTTCTGATAAAATAAGGTAAAAAATTATAGACACTGATATATATATATATCCACCTTTCAGTGCAATTCTGAAACTCTCTTTAGACACTTAGCATGAAGGGGCAGGGTTAAAATACTGTAGGCTAAATAAGGAGCTATAAATAAATGTGACATTACAACTATTTTTTGAAACCAGGCTGTTTTTTCAACTAAGTTTCCATTTATGGCCTGAATGGATGGGAAGTGTACATTTTGAAGGTTGATGAAGGTTATTATAGAAGATCCGAAGTGATGAAACCACTGGGTTATATTCAGATACAGAAGCATTAATAGCCAGTTCACTGGGAAGAATTTTCCACTGGAGGGTTGGAGGGTTTTGACAAAGAGTCTTGAGGAAGACTGTAGACCCTGAGGGGTGGTGAGGTGATCACTTAAGGTCACATCTACCTTTAACTCATTAAAACATGCTATGAAGACCCCTTACTCATGGCTGACAACACTCCCAACCTCTGCAGCTATCTGAAGGAGCGAGGTTGCCTTGGAAATGAGAAATTACTCAATCCACCAGAAAGGACAGGTTACAAAAGACAATGGTTATTAGAGAAAGGGAGCTAACAGTCACAGAAAACAGCAGGAAAAGAGAGAAATACTATGGCATACAGTGGGGATAATATTGTGTAATAAAAAAAAAAAACTATAAGGGCAAAATCCTGCCCTCTCTTCAGCAGTCACACTCTGTCTCTCTCTATCTCTGGGAAAATGGATCTTGTAAGTTGCATGATTTACTTTAGAGACACATTGAAATGAAATTTGCCAAGTGACCCTCACCCCACTCATGTCCAATTTCCATAACCCATCCAATATGGTTACCCGTTTCAATCAACACTTAGCTTCATAAGTCAGCCCCTGGCACACCCGAAGTGTCGTCTCCGCCGTCCGCTGCCACTGATTTGCATGGAAATGAGATTTGACCAGTCCAATAAAGAGGTTTGGCGCACACAAAAACAGCTGTTGATGTAAATGAGTATGTCTGTTCCACTTACTCTAATATCATTAGACAGAATGTGTGTTCGGGTGTGGGAGTGCACATGCGTTTGATGTGCATGTGTGTAAGGGGGGGGATGAAGGGATAATAGAGAGGACATGTTAATACACTTATCCTAAATGTTGATAGTCAAAGGCATGTTCTGGTGTTGGAAATGTATTTCTTTTCTTGGGCACTGGAACCAATAGGTTAATGCAAATAACAGACAATGGAAGCTTATTAGCCACCACTTAGCCTAATGCAAACTAGTTTTGGTTATGCAATCTCTAAGACTGCAATAGCATTGGAGTTCCTGTATAAAACTACAAGTCAAGTAAAGGGTTTTTCATATCAACCATCTATACATTATACAGAGAAATTAGCTCATATTTATACAGGGAAATTAATTCATTGTTCGTCTAGAACAAAGGTCCCCGCAAACCAGTATCAATCCATGTGTCATTTGGTACTGGGCTGCACATCTACACACGAGACTGAAAGATCTTTTATTTTTGAAAAAATGCTTATTCATGGGATACGGTACATCAAATATTTAGCCAACAAGCTAGCAAAAATGAGTAAAAAACCCAAAAAGAATAAGGACCCAAGAAGGAGACTGAAGAAGAGCCTTCGACTTCTAAAAAAAAAATAAAACTTGCTTTTAATATACAGTTTAATATAATATTAGTAGTATTTTTATGCACCATGATTTTAACTGTATATAGATCGGTCTCTGAAAATATTGTTTTACAGGAAACTGGTTCATGGCACAAAAAAGGTTTGAGCCTGCTGCTCTAGAACCATGGTAGAACACAAACAAGAACAGAACACCACACCACGAGACTACCCAAGGACAAGACTAAAAAGGGAGTGCAAAAAAACCCATAAGAGAAATATTTTACAGTATTGGAAAACATACAGTACAGTTAAAAGTGAATAAAAAAAGTGAATCGGGGTGGAGGTAGCTCAGTGGGTAGGACACTTGCCTCTTGACCATGAGGTTGTGGGTTCGAATCCTACCCCCAGCACCACCACTGGGTCCCTGAGCAAGACCCTTAACCCCAAGTT
>JBBKCR010012568.1:0-12552 GCA_037577295.1 Ladigesia roloffi | reverse complement strand
AGTGTGTGAGAGTGTGTGAGAGTGTGTGAGAGTGTGTGAGAGTGTGTGAGTGTGTGAGTGTGTGTGAGTGTGTGAGTTAATGTAGCATGCTTCCATCACGTTCTTGCCGCTATTCACCTACAGGAGGTCCAAACTTCATCAGGCAAAGACAGACAGAGAGAAAGAGAGCTATTATTTTTGATTATTATTACTACTAATATTTTTATTATAATTATTCTAATTTACATAAATAATCAAGGGCATGTCTGTTATGTAAATGATGTCGAAGAGATGGAAGCGGGGCAGTGACAGAGCACAATAGTAAAGTTTTACTTAACTGTTAAGCTAGCTAATGCGCTACCATAACTAAACTAGGGCTCTTTACTTGGAATTCTTGCTCAGAAAGTTGGGAGTGTCCTCCACTCAGTATAATTGTAACTTTATTTTGAGTAGGAGTCCTAATTTTGCTCCTGGAGATACGAGGCTAGCATCGTTAATACAGATAGTCAGGAGTCACCCCCATCGTGTACTGTAAACACATCCCCAAAATTCTCCCAAATACAGCGCCCAGCTCTTTATTGAAGCGGGACTTGTGGATGAGGTTTAGGACACAGTATAAGTGTAAAGGACAAAGTATGAGATTTGTAGCCAAGTGTTGCCATTATACACAACAGGGTCTGTTTTCACAAACCAGTCCAGGAACAGCAGTCCTGGTGGCGTCTGAAATGGCTGCGCCTTAGTGCTGAAATGTAGTTCATTTTTTGAACGTTGTTTTGTGTCCTAAACCACGTCCACTTCCGGCTCCACCTTAATCAGGAGGTTTTGTGGCTTTGTGTTTACAGAAGAGTTTGACTTTTCTGTGTTCGTTTAAATGTGAATAAATATACGGAATATTTTGTTCAATATTTATTGCTGTCCCACAGTTTACTGATCTCCCATTCTTTATTTTCTCAGACACAAAATCTGGTTCCGGTTCCGGTTCAGGTTCCGGCTCCGCTGATGGATTTTTCGGTTCCAAGCCGGCCGTCTTCGCCTCCATCAGCGCCGGCTGCCTCGTCTTCATCCTCATCATCATCGTCCTCATTGTCCTGCTGCTCAAGCTGCGCAAGAGGAGCCGCAAGCACTCGCAGCCCAGGGGCGGGACCACGCTGTCGCTCAGCACACTGGCTCCGCCCAAAGGCGGCACCCATGCTGGGGCAGAGCCCAGCGACATCATCATCCCACTGCGCACCAGCGAGAACAACTACTGCCCACATTACGAAAAAGTCAGCGGGGACTACGGACACCCGGTCTACATCGTCCAGGAAATGCCCCCACAAAGTCCCGCCAACATCTACTACAAAGTCTGAGAGAGGGAGTGAGAGAGAGTGGGAGAGAGAGAGTGGGGGAGAGAGAGAGAGAGAGGGAGAGAGATGGAACATGCTGGATGTTTTGTCTTTGTTTTGAAATTATTTGGAGATTTTAGGCACGAAATGATTAAAGAGAGGGACGGAAAGAGACTACACAGATAAAAAAAGAAATGCAGAGAAAGACAAAAGGACAAATACGTCTTCAAATGACACAGCAGAAGATCTTTTAATTTCCGATTCCCTTTCGGGGATGAACGGAAAAGATGGATGAAGAACAGACACGTGTAGGACTACACGGATTAAATAGAGAGAGGGACAGAAATGTGTTGCTGAACCTCCGAGACAAAAGGAGAGAGGGATGGAAAACAGAGGGATGGAAAAAAAACAGCAAAGGACTACAGGTATAAAAATGAGAGAGAAAGACGTGGAGAAAGAGAAAGCGACACTTGTGTCTCGGGATGAGACGCAGGGAAAACGCCGGGACTTCTGTTGGACCTATTTTGGGATGACAGGATGGAATTGAGGGCGAGGAAAAGAGGGGGAAAAAGGACGAGTGAGGGATAAAATTCTTCTTGCACTTCCCGTTTCCTCTCGTGTGTGTGTGTGTGTGTGTATGTGTGTGTGTATCTCTCTCTCAGTCTGACCTCTATAGACTCAGGCTGTGGACTTTTATAATGGAAAATTCTCCAGCCAATCTCAAACAGACTTTTTTCATGTTAGTAGTTTTATTTTAATTTTTTTTCCCGCCCCTTGTTTCACTTGTTTACAGAAATCTTGTAAACCTCCACTAGGTTTTAAATCCACAAACACAAACAGACACACACACATTCAGTGTAAAAGTTTTAAAGGGGAATTCCTATCTATTTTTCAAATTTTCTTTGGGCACTATTTTGCCTTATGATGCCCTGCATGTATCCCTCCGCCATGACTGGGTTTAGTTTAAAGACCAAAATCTTCACAGAATGTCGGTAATATAATGTCGCACACATCAGGCAGTGCGTTTATAACCATTACATGGAATAACTTTCTGTGAAGGGTTTTAGAGTGAGACGTCTGGTTCCATTCACCTCCACTGGGAACAGTTCTGACTCCTGAGTTTCTCTAGAACTGAGTATTTCAACTAAACCCGCTCTGAACCTCGATCTTAAACACTCCAGAGCTCCAGAGTTCCAGAGCTGGTTAAACCATCCCTGTATACACAGCGGAGTGTGTGTGTGTGTTCCTCAGTTACCCTGATATAAAATTCTTGTTCATACATACCACATACACACACACGCACACACAAACATTTCAGTTTTAGTTGTGAATAATACATTTTCTCGAGTTTGTCATGAAAAGAAAACTTGTGGAAATGTTTCAAATTTGATCAAATAAACAGAAAGAAAACAACATGTGATCAGTCCATCTTCATGAAAACAGACAAGTGTCAGGAGAGGATGGAACGGTTTACACACACACACACACTCACACGCACACCTGAAGGTCAGGAATGTTTCGTTCTCCTTAAGGGAAAACATGAATAAACCATTTCCTCTCCTCTCTTTTCTCTCTCTCTTTCTTCTTCTTTTTTTGCCCCTCTCTCTTCCCCTGGTCTTTTCTTTTTACTACTTCAGTTTCCTTCATTTCTGTCCATTCTCTTTTTCTTTTCCCTCAGCCTCCTTCTTCCTCCCTGATCCCCCTTTTCTTTACTTTCTTGTTTCTTTTTCTATTTCTTCTTATTCTTTTTTCCCTTTTCACTCTCTCTCTCCCTTTTCTCTTTTGCTGTTCTTTCTTTCTCTTTCTCTCTCTTGTCCATCATCTCCCCTCTGTTTGTGTTTTTAGGATATTAAAGCCGGTCCGCTGAAAGACAAGTTAGTGGAAGGTTTCAACACACATGTTTATTTAACACACACACCCACACACACACATCTCTGCCAGCCATTTGAAATGGAACAGTCTTGCTGTTAGGCTGGAGAAATTTCATCATTTTCATTTTACGTTATTTAAATGTGATTTTTTTTTACTTGTTTCTCTATTTTCTTCCAGTTCATTTAAAGTGAATATTAACAATTAATTTTAAATATTAAACCTGATTCATCTGTGAAACACACACTCATGCAGAATATTTTCTAAAGTGTTTCATGTAAGTCATACGGCATCTTTACGTGATGTAAAGGCCGCCAGTGTTTAGCGTAAAACCGGCACTGTATTTGTACATATTTTATATTTTACTGTTTTAATCTACAAACACTAACACTCGCTTTATTTTAACGCTAATAACGACCATCAGCGCTCATTCATAACATCATTAATAACACTTTACACACACACACACATGCGTGCACACATTCAAAGGGTAAATTTAATAAATATTTCCAAAGTAGTGCTGTATTTTTGAAATTTTTGGTTTTGTAAAAAACTGTTTTTTTCTGTTGGTATGAACAAACAGCAAAACAACAAAACTTTTTTATTTTACAGTAGCACGACAATATAGGTGAACAAGAACAAATGGAGGAAAATATTAGCATTTCTCACTTAAACTGATTTCTTTGTTTATTTTTAAGTCTGTTTGTTACAGTCTGAGATCCTGTAAATAGTGTATTCTGTTTAGAAACAAAACAAAAATGAAGTTACATTTTATTAGAGCCCTGTTTATGAGAAATATGAAATAATTAGGATTTTTTAAAAAAATGCAGAATGGTTTTTTGTAAATAGAGAACTTTTTGGAGAAGATTTTTTGTAACTCCAACATGTCCCTTTTTTCATTTCAGTTTTTTCTTTCTTTCCTTTTTTTGTGGTCAAAATGCCAGCAAAGAAACAAAATCACCACACACACACACACACATACACACACACACACAGTATTATTATTATTATCTTTTAGGATCTGTTTTTACTGCACTTAAGCATTCTCATCAGAAATGGTATGGATCAGTTGGGACACTCTTATTACAATAAATGTGGGCAGTGCAAAAGTTACTGCACATTTTATATGTTTTAATTTCCCAATATATTGGGTAGTAAACAAAAATCGGGATTGAATTTAGAAACGTTTCTTTTCTGTAGAAAACTTTGAAATATCAACACAGTAACCAACAAACACATCTAAAAATCTAAAAATCAGACATTTCTATTAGAATAAGGCCACACCTATGTTCCCTCACTTGTTGTGGTAAAAGCACTTTTAAGCTAAAAGAACTTCAGCAAGAGATGTCAACCACAGTCTGGAAAAAATACTGCTCATCAGGGTTTAAAAGCTGCTCTTCAGACCAAGGAGAACACATGATGATCATAAACAGTGGGGAACCTCCAGGGCCTTCTAAGTCTTCAAAAAAGGTTCAATGATCTTTAGGGCCTGTCATTTTAGTTATTTTTAATTTAACAGAACCATTACGCTTGCAGTGTTGAGATTTTAGGTATTAGAGTGATGCTGCTAAAGAACTGACCAATGGGATTTCTCCCATCACAGGTTCAGATAAAACACATCACAAGCTTCAACAGATTCTAGGACAAACAAAAAAAATTCACCAGTGTTAGCTTAGTGCTAACAACCTGTTAGGAATCCCGCAGGGGCGCTAGCAGAAATTAGCATTATCACAGTTGTTTGAAGGCTGAGCTCAGTTACGGTTTTCATCTGGGAATCAGTGGTACATCAGCACAGCACTTTTAAACAGTACTGGAAAGTGTTTTAAAAAGTTGTCCTCAAACTTTTGATGGGTGGCGTACGTGCTGGGAACACACATGCACACACACACACACACACAAACACACAAATGCTGGCAGTAGATCTAAACCAGCAGTCCAAAAGCTGCTGAATCTAATTACTCTCATAAAGCCTTAACTGCTTAATGAGGAAAACAACTAACCCAACATACAGGTATGCTGAGACTGCTTTTTTTACACACACACACACACACACACACACACTCGCTTGCTGGCTGTGTGGCAGGTTCATGCTTGGAGTTTGACCTCAGGAGTATCATAGTGTTATCTAGGAAAAATCCCAAACAATAAGGCCAAAACACTCCAACCCCAGTGCAGAGTTGACAATGAAGGCTCCGCCCACAAATGTGTTCCAAGCATTGCCCGCTCTTGCATCCCACTGTAGTGAGTGATATGTACAGAATGCTGCTGGAAATGTTATTCAGTTCAGCTTCTATAAGGGTTTTTTTAATAATACCCTCAAAAACTGTCTGAAAGCACACTTAGATTGATGGAAAGTCTACTGCATATAGCTATTTAAAAAAGGAATATAAAAAGATTCTTCTTCTGTAATGAGTCACAGAACTCTCTTGATTACCTTAGCGCTGGAGTTCTCATACCAGTTTTAAAACTAAACATTTATTTTTCTTGTAAAATTGTAGCACCCACTTCTTTAATTTTGCCTCCTTTATGTGGAGTGTGTTACTCACCTACGACTTGGGCAACAGTGAATCAAAGACATTTACAGTAGCTAGCAATGTAGCCTACAACACTAGCCATGTAGTAACTTTAGCAAACCCCTTAGGGCACTTTTAGCCAGGGGCGCCGCCAGGCGGGGGGAGGAGTTAGAACAATTCTAGGGCCCACGGGGCTAGTAATATTATCTTAATAAGCGAGGCAAAATTGTAATCTTTAATGGGGCCCAAGATTTCTGGCAGCGCCCCTGCCTTTAGCTATGCTACACTAACTAAGGTTGTAGCTTGCAGCAATAATTTGGCAGCCTATTAATTTTGGCATATCCTTTCACGTACCTTCAGCCATGCTACTGTAGTAGTGTAGCCTGCAAAGTTCACTTTGTTAGCTAGAAAGAGTAGTTATGTTACAGCCATGCTGTAGTTCCATGGCAGTGTAGGCCATAACCATAACTTAGCAACAATAGCTAGCCTTGTGGCCTACACCTTAGGTAGCTAATAACATTAGTAAATCCTATAGAGTAGTTTCAGCCTTGTTACAGTAACTAGTGGCAACAACCTTAGTAAATATTTTAGAGTAACTACAGTAGCTAACAGTGTAACCTACATGAACTGATATAGCAACGCCTAGTCGTTATAGGTGGCCTAGTTGTTAGGGAGTTGCCCCTGAGATCAGAAGGTTGTGGGTTCAAATCCCAAGATGCCCAGTGGCACCACTGAGGTGTGCTGTATTCCTAGTTAAATGCAAAGGAAGAATGTCATGCTATTTACAGTGTTTGCTGTGGTGTGTTCACGAATTACAAATCTTAAAAAAACACACAGTGGAATGTCCCTGTGGGCGGAGCATAGATGTTAGTTACACTGTTTCTTAAAACATTTCTGCAACACTCAAACCAACACACACTTACACACACATACACACACTCTCTCAGGCTGCTGGTTTGCCCTCCTTTCATGCGAAACATTTGTATCACTGTTATTGTTTCTGCTGCATTGACTTTCAGTATTATTGTTTATGGTTTATTATTCTGTTGATGTTTCACTTAAGCGATGATGATGATGATGATGATGGTGATGATGATGATGATGATGGATGCAATTTACTCCGTGCTCTTTCCTCTGTTCCTCTTTTCCTCTCACCATCTCCACCCCTATGTGGAAGCCCCACCCCCCTAATGCAAACTGACCAATAAAGTTTTTCCTATGGACCACAGCAGTACGGCCTGTAATTAACACTCAAGAGACAGAAAGAGAGAAGGGGAGAGAGAATAAAGAAAGAGACTATGAGTGGCCAAGAAAAGAAAAACAAGAGTGAGCGAGAGAGAGTGTGAAGGGAGAGAGTGAGTGAGGGAAGAGAAAATTGGGTGGGAACGAGAAGGCCAGAATGAGGGAATAGAAACAGAGAAGAGAGAAACAGAGTGAGAAAACAGTCTGAATGTAAGAAGAGAGACAGATTGTGAGAAAAGAATGGGACTGAGTGAGAAAAATGAGACTCCTTGTGAGAAAACAAAAAGAGAAGAAAGACTGAATGAATAGAGTGAGTGAGAGAAAGGAATGAAGTAAATGAGAAAGGGAAAGATAAGAGACTGAAATAATAGAGTTTGGGAGAAATAAGATTGAGGGAAAGAAGAGAGTGGGAGTAGCTGAGTGAGAAAAGAGAAAAAGAGACAGAATGAAGAGAATGAGTGAGAGAAAGGAAGAGAAGCTGAGTGAGAAAAGAGAAAGAGGAGAGACTGAATGAGGAGAGTTAGGGAGAGAAAGAATGACAGAGGCTAAGTGAGAAAAGGGATTGAGTGAAAGAAGAGATGAATGTGTGTGTGTGAGTTTGCCTTAAAAATATGTTTCTGATGTTCTGGGGTCTGTGATCTGTCAATCTTTTCTTTTTACTTTTACACAAACACACACACACAGATTTATAATGTAGTACAGTTGCTGTGTTGACACTTCTGCAATTCAAACACTTCTACTGCCTCCAGGCTGTGGGTGCACACACACACACACACACACCTTAAAGATTTAGTGACAGTGACAGTGTAAGGGGATCACCCGTGTCTATCTATTTGCATATCCATCTGTCTGTCTATCTATTGGGTTATCTATCTGTCTGTCTGTCTGTCTGCCTGTCTTCTATTCAGTAAATTTATACATTTACATACAGGGTTGTTGAGTGGTCTGGTGTAAACCAACCCTGGCCATGAGCTACCACTGGTTGAGAAGAATTTGAATAATGGTGAAGGTGAAGAGGGTTCCTCAAGTACAGATTACATTATTCAATTCCACCCGAGTGGAGAAAGATGCAGGACGAGCTGAGAGGAGGAGGAACAGTGGACACATGCAACTATAGGTGACAAACTGCACCACCATCGTCTCTGTTCCTCCTCGATAAATTCCTCTGCTGCAGAAGAAGTCTGCACAAGTTATTATCAATCAGAGCTTCTCTGGGACAACAAATCCTGATCAGACTGAAGAGAAGCAGAACCCTGTAGCTCATCATTTTTAGAAAGGTCTTCTTAGAACAACTCAGTGAAGTACAAATGTAGGAGCATCCTGATCTGGGGTTGCACTTCTGTGCTACTGAAGGCATTGAAGGAGCCATGAATGGGGGATTGCACCTGGAAGACGTTGCAGGAGAACTTAATCTCAACATTTGAGGGAAGAGGAGAAGAAGAATGTTTCAACAAGAAAGTAGGAGATATTTTTGTTGTATCTTGTTTCAAGTTCTGATAAAACAGGGCTAAATCCGTTTCTTTCGGCGGTATCTGGGATGGGGCTAACAGAGCTCCCCGCTGCTCAGGCCTTCAGGAGCTGGACTGATCTGGTCAGATTAATGCTGCTTTCATGTGATCCTTGGATTGTCCAGAGTTGTGAAGTTGCTTCTCCAGCTTCGGTGGGTTCTTATATGCTACAAATAACTCCTAGCCTAGTTGTTATGGAGCGTGTTGTGTTTTAAGGAGACACACTTGCAGGAAATACATGAGAACATTCACATTTACGGCATTTGGCAGATGTTCTTATCCAGAGCGACGTATATAAATGCATTATAGCTAGAGCTAAATCAACAGCCACTATTCAACCAAGTTACTGCCAGCTACTGCCACCTTCAGGTGCTATGGGAAAGACGCTCCTTTTCAGTTGTAATTTGGATATTACGAGTGCGTTGTGTTCAAGTGCTTTTGTTGTAGTGAAACAAAACATGGTGGACCCACAGTTTGTCTTGAGCTGTTATTTGGGCAAAACAGTTTTGGACTTCTCCCTCCGGCAGATAAAGAGTTTGGGCTACTGGTTGGGTCATCTCCTGGTCCCAGAAAATCATGTTGTAACTGGTGTTTACTACAGACTGAATAATTTCACATGAAAAAATGTATTTTTTATGCTGACTGCAAAGTACCAGGCAGCTCTCCTCCACTGACACTGCTGCTAACATTGGGTCTGTAAAACCAAACAGTCCCAGCTGGCATTCGACTGACCTTAAACGATTAAATGTGGTTGAAATAATGTTTATGAAAAAACATTCATTCAACGTCAAAACAACATTGAATACCAAATGGTGGAAATGGTGTTGTTAACTGACTATGGATTCAGCATAGAAATATAAATAAAATTTGAGTTGTACGTCAAATCAACGTTGGAATGACGTTGCTATTTCAACGTTGATTAGATTTGCAAAATCAAAACAAAATCCAACAGTTATCCAACACTGACACCTGACGCACCTTATGTTGATTCAACGCTGACTAGACGTTAAAATGCCAGCTGGGGTAACAGTGTGTCTAAAAATGAAATTAGGTGTAAACCCAGATGTCATTAAAATGGTGCATTACAACATTGTACTATTCACCAACAGTAAAAAAATATTTAAGCGCAACGCTCCCCATTTACGACTTTCTTTCATATCGGCAACTCAGGTATCAAAAATTTCACCCATTGCCCCAGTGGAAGTTACGACGTGAGGGCGTATTAAGTGTAAGTACCCAAAGGTTTTTTGGGGAAAAAGAGAAGCTTGATTTGCAGCAGAGGATTCAAAATGAAGAGTTCTGACCTCAGCGGGAATAACTGAGGTAGCAGACAGGCACTGATGAACAAAGCAGAGGATGAATTGACTTCAGTGCAACATGTGAACAAAAGGAAAACAGACCAGGACTGCAGAGTTGATTGCAACGCCACTAGAGCAGCCCCGTGTCTACAGAACAGACGCTGATGCAGACAAACTGAGGAGAAATAATAAAAGAGCTGTGATGTGGCGAGGGAAGGGCTGGGGAGCACAAGGTCCAGCCTTGAGTGGTCTACCTGGAGAAGAAACTGCCAGTCTTACAGTTTTAGTGCTCACCTAGGAGTCCAGTCGCTTAATTCAACCCAGTCAGCATTTTCTGTGTTGAAGAGGAGCTGCCAGGAGAACAGTTTTCAGAAATCTGTGTCAGGAATACAGGCAAAAACATGCCACGCTAGCTGGAGGCACGATGGTGAACAGACGCTCGATTCTGGCTCAGACTGAGATCGGGTACAGAGGGAAGTAGTACTGATCAGCAGCACCTGTTCCGTAGGTGGGAGAAACAGAGGTGCCACAGGGAGTCGGGACACAGGAGGGACCAGTCTCAGATCCCTGGTGACTAACGTGTTGGGGGTGTGGTATCTGAGGCACGACACTATACTCTGTCTAATACTATATTATGCAATATATGTTAGCACACTACTGATCTGTGATACTTGAAATAGCATCGTTAACCACATTAGCAGTAAGCTGTTTATTTGAGTGCTGTTAATTTTTCCATTTCTTGCTTCTTTGCACAATTAGTTACTCCTTTAATCTTTGCAATAACCTATAGTCTTAATACTAGGGATGTACCGATCAGGTTGTTTTGCCCTTGAGCCCGAGTCCGAGTCATTTGATTATGAGTTTCTACCGATACCGAGTCCCAGGGGCGCTGCCAGACATCTTGGGCCGCATGAAAGATTAGAATTTTGTCCCCCACTCTTAATAAAGATAATATTACTAGCCCCTAACAGGGCCCCATGTCAGTGCTGGGCCCCTAGAAGCGTTCTAACCTTCCCCGCCCTGGTGGCACCCCTGCCGAGTCCTGATCCGATACTTCTATGTACCATACTAAGGCTGGTCACTCATTGCGATCATTTATGCTCTCTTGGCTGTGATGTCCTGCGCCTTCGTGCCGTCACAGGGCATTTATTCTCTCCTCTTCAGACTCTCCTGCAGCGTGAGCTGACTCTTCCACTGGGTTGCCTGAGTAAACATATATACACACATGTATACTCGAGTCCTGATCGGGAGGTAACGTCTGATTCTGATCGAGTCTGAAACCACGAGATTGGGCCCGATTTCCGATCACGTGATCGGATGTGGACATCAATACTTAATACTGTATTGACTCACACTGGAACTGTTTCTGCACCTGTCGACTTGTGTAGTTTTTGCACTCTCTTTTCTGTCCTGTCTGTACTTATGTGGCCTTGTTTTTCTCCTTTGGGTTTCTCCATGGTTTTGGAGGTAAGATTGTTTCACTATGTACCGTGTATACAGTTGAAATGACAATATATATCTACTTGACCAACACATACACGACTAATCAAAAGTTCCTGTTTCTGCAAAGGTACCAACTCAACAGGTTTTCTACCAAAATGTTCGACTTCTGGACTATTTCGACTTGAGGGGATGGTTGTGTTAAGTTTCTCTGTTGGTTACTCTTTTTTCGAATGATTCAGACACCATATGAACGCACCCTAGCATTTTTGGTTCCAACATTGTACTGGACGATGGTTGCTTTTACTGTTATTTTTCTGGACTTGCCCCACCCTGCAGTGCCTCTTGGTGGATATCTTTCTTTTCTGTGAAGTCTTGCTTGCTGGTCCCTCAGTAAAGGTGAGTTGCTTTTAAATCCTCTGCAAAGGTCACTCTTTCTCTCTCTTTCTCTCCCTTTCTGTCTCTTACTCTCTCACCCTTTTCCACTCGAATCATGGCTCCTCTCTTTCTATTCCCCTCTCTCTTATTCCCCTCTCTTCACTTGCTCCTTGTTTCCTCTTTTTCTACTGTTTATCCCTTTCTCTCGTTCTTCACTCTCTTTCCCTCCATCTCTCTCCCCCTATCTCTGTTTCTTCACTTTTATTCCTCTCGCTCTTTCCCTCTCTCCATCTCTCTCTCTCTCTCTCTCAAGGGAGTTCCGTATGACTCAGTGGCACAATTCTGGGTGGTTTCACTCAGGTTCTCTCATTTGTCTCTGACATTAAAGCCCCCCCTCCAATATCCCTCTCTCGCTCTCTCTCTCTCTCTCTCTCTCTCTCTCTCCCCCTGTTGCCCATATCGTGAGCATTAGTTGCTATAGTTATTTTACCATAATATACAAAAATAACCCAATAATATAAACATTATAAAAGAATATAGTAAACATTCTAACGCTTATTTCTATATTATTGTGGAATGGTTGTTTATATTATGTAGCATTATTGTTATTATAAATTACTGTATATATATTTTTAATTGGACTTGCACTGTACACTAGAGTGTATTGTAATAAATAGAGCATACTGTTTAAGACATGCTGCAGAGTGAGAGAGGTACACTAGTACACTAAGACACAGTGTTGTGTTGATATGTGAGGGCGGGCGGCGCTTGGCTGGAAAACAGAGAAAATAACCCTAAAGTCTAAAACATCTCTTTTTGATTTTAGTGTGGAAGGCTGAAGATCCATCGCTGTGTTTTGCTGTTTCAGGTTGTGTGTGAAATAGTGTGAGGGGAATATTCCAGAGTGCCTGACACACTCACAAACACGTAAACACACACACACACACACACACACACACACACACACACACACACACACACACACACACACACACACACA